>QXTE01000104.1:991834-1033998 GCA_003942145.1 Platysternon megacephalum
TGTGTGGAGGTGCAGGGTAGAAGGCTGGGTGTGGGCGGGGGGTTCAGGGGTGAGGGCAGAGGGCTGGGTGTGTGTGAAGGTGCAGGGTAGAAGGCTGGGTGTGGGCGGGGGGTTCAGGGGTGAGGGCAGAGGGCTGGGGGTGTGTGGAGGTGCAGGGCAGAAGGCTGGGTGTGGGTGAGGGGTTCAGGGGTGAGGGCAGAGGGCTGGGGGTGTGTGGAGGTGCAGGGTAGAAGGCTGGGTGTGGGGGGGGTTCAGGGGTGAGGGCTGGGGTGCTCGGCTTGTGGGGGTGCTCCCAGCCCCCTGCCCTGAGCGGCTCACAGCAGGGGGCTGGAAGGGATATGCCCTGTTCCACCCGCTTCCCCAAGGCCCCGTCCCTACCTCTTCTCTGTCTCCTCTACGGAGCAGGGAGCACGCTGCGGCTCGGCTCCGCCCCCTTCTCCCAGGCAATCAGAAAGCACCACGCTGGGGGAAGAAGCGGGGGAGGGGGAAGCTTGGCTGCTGCAGGACCAAGCTTCTGCCTCCTGCCCCCGCAGGGGAGAGCGGTGGGCGGGGGGGCCGAGTGGGGCTGGGACTGGCAGGCAGCGGCGTGCCACCGAAAATCGGCTCGCGTGCCATGTTTGGCACGCGTGCCGTAGGTTGCCGACCCCTGGTCTACATGGACACTGTGTCTCCCTAACTACATCAACCTAAGCACTACGCTTCTCGCAGAGGTGGAGTTATTAGGTCAGGGGTAGTGGGCAACTTACATTGGTGGGAGTAACATTATAATGTAGATGCTTACAGAGTTAGATCGATAAACTACATGTTTTTAAAAAACAAATGAACACAGGAAGAAATCATGCTCCTCAGCTCCCCGCCCCCTTTGACTGCTTATGCAGCCAGTAGAAGCTGCCCGCACAGGTGGACCCAGCTCCAGGGTCGGTAGAGCCCTCGGGGAGCAGGGCCGGGGGTGGTGCGCCCTCCCACTCCTGGCACACAGCCCCTAGCTATCCTGTTCCCTGCAACTCTTAGTTACCCCCTCCCTGCACCCTGAATTACACCCCTCCCTGCACACAGCCCCTAGCTACACCTCTCCCTACACCCTGAGTAACACCTGTCACTTCACACAGCCCCTAGCTACTTCCTCCTCGCACCCTGAGCTACACCCATCAGTGCACACAACCCCTAGCTACACCTCTCCCTACACCCTGAGCTATACCCATCAGTGCACACAGCCCCTAGCGACTCCCTGCCTGCACCCTGATCAGTTTTCAAACTTTTTGAGCTGAGCCCCTGCCCTTTGAGGTATAATTTTTGGTTGTGCCTCTCCTCCCCCCCACCCAACCCAGACAGGCTGAGAGGCCTGCTGAGGTGAGTGATGGGGAGGAGGTGGTGCTCCCTCCCCAGGCCCCGCTGTGCAGAGCTGGCCCGAGCCCCACTGGGCCCTGCCCTCCCCACCCAGATATAGACATCAAACTATGCCTATGCCCAAGGCACGCCCCCTACCCAGTGCTCCCACCCCAGCAGCTGGAGCCCTGAGCCCCTCCCACTGGACGCTGGAGTTTTGATAGCATGTTGGGGGGTTGGGGAGCTCAGAAAGACAAAGGTTGAGAACCCCTGATGTAAGGTGTCTACAGAAAGCTCGTAACTTATCAAGACTCAATCATTGCAAGATGCATGTATGGGTAATAGTTAAGGAACAATCTTTTTTATATTGAAAATCTCTTTATGGACTTGAAGTTGAAATTCTTCACCAAGAGATAATGGACCTTGGGGATGGCCCATCCAAGCAAGTGGGAGTTGTCACTCCTCCCTAATCAGCTAGCAAGGTAATGCAAGACTCCATTGACCAGCCTTGCTCCCTCCCACGACTATCAATGGAAAGCCATCAGAGACACCACCAAACAATCAAAGCATCTTAGAGGTGAAAAAGGATCATCAGGACAGGCAGAGCTTTGCCCTGGCTGTGAATAGAAACTGATTGTTTTCAGTATAGCAGACTGTGGGAACACTCTGCTTCCATTCACTGAGGAACCCCTTGGGGTACGAGGGGGCTTTCATGAATGTTTTGGGTCCTGGTTATTGAGAAAACCACCCACCTCTGCAATAGACTGGACTTTGTGGTTGGGGGGGAAATCTACTTGTAACTATTGAGAAGTGTAGACCCAGGTTTGTTTTTTATAATTTTGTTTTGTATTGTAGCTACTTGTTTTCAGCACTCTCTCATTTCTAGTTATCTCTACTCATTCGTAAGTAAACCTAATTTTGTTTTATTATAAGTGCTCACAAGTGCTGTGTAGTTACAGAAGCGGTGGTTTAAGGTAAAACTGGGCACAGAGGATCTGGAATTTCTGTGAGTATGCAGTGGCGGGCTGGATATCACAGAGGAATGATTCAAAGGCATTTGGGGACTGGGGTGCACCTGTTGTTAACCTGCAAGGCAGAGGAAGGGCTGGCATAAGCCCAGGGAAGAGTGCTTGAATAGCTGAAGGACTGCAGTGACAGGTAGCTAACACAAGGAAGACACCCCCTGTCTCCAGCAAGAAGGTAATAAGGTGACTCTCACGAGAACCGTCACAGCAGGTTATGACCTAAGTCCTTCCAGGAGAGGTTTCTTGCACCCTTTCCCGAAGAGCCTGCATTGACCACTGTCAGAGACAGGATGCTGGACTAGATGGAACAGTGAACTGAACTGGTGTGGAAAAGTGATTGCTGTGTTAACTACAAGATATATTTGTACTAGGGCATTCATCACACACTCATTTGTCTTCTGTACAGTTTTTCTTTTAGCATAATCTCATTTTTTCTTTTTTGTTCTTTTTGTATTGCTTTTTTCTGTTCACAACCAGATTCTGAAGATAACCCATATTAAGTAGCTTAATTTGGAATAAAAATAAATGAAAGTTCATAGATCATGCTATGCTTATGTGTATTGTGCATTTTTTCCCTTTATAGATAAGAGGCATGAAAGACTAACAAAACAAAGTAATACCAGATGTGAAAGCAATATGAGGGGGGAGCAACTGCGTTTTTGAGATGGGATAATGCTACTTGATTGTGTTCTTTGAGGTAGAAGGTGGTGATTAGATTTTCATATGTAGAGAAGTGTGAGACATCCTAATTAAACACCTTTTGCTGGAAATCATCATTGATAAATCCAGATTGCTTGTGGTAGCTCTTTTACCCAGGAGGCTAATCCTACAAAAGCCTTTCAGAAATAGCTTTTCAGAAGTCTTTTTTCCAGATTGGAGGGAAATTGTAATTTGAGTGTTGAATCAAGTCTGTATGTTACAATTTGTGCCATTTTTCACAAAAATAATTTGTGTTAAGCAAAACTAGAGCTAGTGTACAGTAGATTTTGATATTCTAAAATGGTATGGTTCCTGGGAGGAATATTAAGGTAGAGCCAAGAACACATTCACTTGAACAGTAGTGTACGCAGTGAACTAAGCTTGAGGCTGGATGCTAGATGAAACTGAGTTCTAATCCCAGCTCTGCCATTTATTTGTTATGTGACCTTGGGCAAATCATTTAACCTCTCTCTGACTCATTTTTCCCATATATAAAATAAGATTAATACAATTTATCTCACAAGGTTCTTGTAAGGATTATTTAATGTTTGCATAGTGCTATGAAAATGTGCACTCTTATACAGGGGTTTTCAGTATTATTACTACATTGTGCCCTATGCTTTTAAGCTTTTTTTTTTAAATTTATTTTTTTTTACATAAAGCTGACTTGTATGTTTTGTACTAGAATGGTAGACTGTGACTCTTCCTTAACATATACAGGCATGGAATCTTGCAGCTGGATTTCTGACTGGAAAAAAAGACAATAATCTAGGCTGTTTTTTATAACATACCCATCACTGTGGTGTCTAAACATTGCCCAAAAGAAAGCAGAATAAAAACCCAGAACAAAAAGTTAGAATGTGGTCTGACAGGATATGTAGATCCCAAAGAGATGTTGCTGAGAACTGGGGTGTTGGGTCATAAGCAAAGCAAGGATACTGAACTTGTGGGGGAGGGGAGGACTTCCGATGCTGAAGTATATATTCAGATAAATACACACAAATACTGGAACCAGTGAGTTTTTCTAGGTCATTTAAAAATGTGCTATACAGTCCCATGCACTGTCTCTTCTTTATAAAACATCTGACCAGAAGAAAACGATGCATAAAAGCTATATATGCGTACATACACAGGTGCCCACATTGTAAGTATGGATCAGACACAACACCTTAGATTGTAGGGGTGAAATCCTTGCTTTGATTAAGTCAATGAGAAATTTTCCATTGATTTCAAAAGGGTTTGGATTTCACCCCAGGACATCACCCTCCTCCTACATCAGCTAAAGGAAAACACCTTCAGTTGTGATTAATTGTTGATAGTGAACTTATTTTAGTAACATTCTAAGGTCTCAATCAGACTTGAGCCCCATTGTACAAATGTAGAAAACAGATGATCCCTGCCCTAAAGGGCTTACAATCTAGACACAGAATGAAGAAAAAAAAAAGGCATGGAATGGGGATACAACATAGAAGGAAATAAGAATGGTGAAGGCTTGGCCCAGATTCGTTAGTTACATGGATTGTAGGTTTTTTTGTTTTGTTTTTAATTTAAGGTAGTGGTAGGGAGTAGGTAAAGGAAATAAGGGGTAGCTGGATTAGTCACATATTGTCATCTGCTTAGCCAAGACCAGTAGGTTGGGTTCTGTAAGCAGCATCATGGCAGAGAAGGCTAAGGTAGTGTTAGTTAGGATTTTATCAGGGAGTTTTCCCCATAGCTAAGAGGCAGCATGGGAGAAAGCCCAGGGATGTTTAAGAGATTAACACATTGGCAGGTAGCTGGCAGAAGAAAGTTGGAGCCGGGTCAACATGTTAAAAGGTTACTAGATGAACTAAGTAGAGTGGGACTCTGTTATGAAGGGTCGTAAAGATAAAGAGGAAGCTTGTGTTTGATCCTGAGGTGAACAGGAAGCTAGTGGAGGGTTGATGTGCTTAGGGCGGTGAACCAAGCAAGTGATTTTAGCAGCAGCATTATGAATAGATTTGAGGGAAGCAAGGTAGCAATATTCAGTCCCAGAAAAGAGGAGTTTGCAGTAGTCAAGGTGATATGATGAGGGACTGAACAAACATTTTGGCTGTGTGGGTGGAGGAGAGGCCAGATTTTAGACCTGTTGTGTAAGAAAAGTAGCAAACTTCATAAATTACCTGACTATGTAGTTTGCAGTAGTGTTGTAGACATGTTGGTCCTGGATATTAGTGAGACAAGGTGGTGAGGTAATATCTTTTATTGGACCAACTTCTGTTGGTGAGAGAGAAGAGCATTGAACACATCATCTACAACCATGATTTGGAGTGTTTCTGAAGAAGAGCTCTGTGTAGCTCAAAAGTTTGTTTCTTTCACCAACAGAAGTTGGTCCAGTAAAAGATATCTCACCCACCTTGTCTTTCTGAATATGTCCAAAGAGAGGACTGAGTCAAAGATGATATCTAGGTTATGGGCCTGAGTAACTGGGAGGATGGTAGTCATGATGACACGGGAAATGGGGAGAAGAGAAGGGTTGAATGGAAAGATCTGAGCTCAGTTTTGATTCTTAATTTTAAGAGAACAACTACATCCATGAAGAGGTATCTGAAACACAAGCCAAGAAACAAGATTGGATGAAAGTAGATTTGTGAGTCATCAACATAAAGATGATAGTTTTAAGCTATAGTTGGGGATAAGAGCACCTAGAGAAAGAATGTAGCGGGTGAGCAGGAGGACGCAAAGATGAGCGTTGACAGATATGCACAGATGGGGGAGAAGGAAGGAGGATAACCCACCAAATGAGATATTGAAAGAGAGTTTAGAGAGGTAGTTCAGAGAGAATCATGGGAAGACAGAACCACAAAAATCAGTGGAGGGCAAACATTTCAATAGGGAATGGTCAACCATGTCAAAAGATGCTTACAGGTCAAAGAGAATAAGATTGAAGTTCAGGGCTTGAAGCCTAGTCAAGAAGAGGTTATTGGAGAGTTTAATGAGAGTAGTTTCACTCGAGGAAGAGGGTGGAAACCAGATTGGAGAGAGTAAAGAATTGAAGTGGAGGAAAGAAACTCCAGACCATGGTTACAGATGATGTGTTCAATGTGTTTGGAGATTGGATGATGATTTAAGAGGAATGTAGGGCTGAAGGTGGTTTTTTTTAGGATAGGGGAATCCAGAACATTTTTATAGTGAGAGGAGAAGGAGCCTAGTGAGAATGAGAGGTTGAGGGAAGTTAGAAGCAAGAGAGCATGAGATCAACTGGGCATGCAAGAGGAAGTCTTTAAATCATGATTTGAGGAAAATCCGGCTTGTTTGCAGTTACCATGAATCTAATTAATCTGTCTCCGGCGTTTTAAGTGGAGGTTTTTGCAAATCCAGCCCCAAATTAACATGAGTACAAAGTGATTTATTTAGCTCTCTTAAATATCTAGCCATAATAGCCATAGGCACTTTTTACAGAACCTTAAATGTACAAAAAAGATAAAAATCCTTAAATAGGCAATGAACTGTCCATACAAGCCAACCCAGGCAAATAAAATAGGACTTGCACAGTAAATAATAACTTCCCATGTGTCACCATCTCACATCCCTCAACCTACACTAGTAACAAAAGCTAGAGGTGTGCAATGCACTCTAAAAGTCAGCGAATCTCTGCCCGTTTGGAACATCCTACATTCTTCATGGAAAACAGCTCATCACCTGAATTTTCTTCTTTTGAATTGGTGGCTTTTAGCTGAATGTCTCCAATGCCTGTAGATGCAGCATAACAAGAACTTGGAAAAATGGGCAGGGGAAAACCATAAAAATATTCTAAATTTATTCTAAATTCATTCCATTTATTTTTGGGGGTGCTGAAAAGTTTTAAAACTACTCACTGCTGTTTTATGCAGTATTTCAAATGAGATTTGGGGAAAGCCCTTAATGAAGTTTAATCCTCATTAGAATGCCTCATTTTTCTGCATATGTGATTGATTGCCAAAAAATTACTATTGTCTTTTAGTAATTAATCTCCTTTGTGCCACAGACTAGCTGTTTTGTACTGAAACAATGTATTCATAGGGTGTGCAATGAAACATTGGTCCACATTCAGAAGAACTAATTGGTAAACTGATGTTTTATTTGTATGTAGTGATAGCATTAAAATTTTGTTTCAGAGATGAGGCATAAGGTATTGTTTACTTTTCATCAAGTAAATTAAGCGGGATATGAAAAGTGGACTATAATTGGCCAGCTGTGGAACTTTCAACTTCCTTTGTGTTCAAATATTGTTCATGACACTTCTGAGCACTACGTCTGTAATTAGTTCAGCATCTTTAACAATGGGAAGCTTGACAAATTCAGACTGGAAATAAGGTGCACATTTTTAACAGTAATTACCAAAAGTTGTGGCAGATTTTCCATCACTGGCCATTTTTAAATCAAGATTACATGTTTTTCTAAAAGATCTGCTCTAGTTCAAACAGGAATTAATCCAGGGAAGTCTTTTATGGCCCATGTTATGCTGGAGGTCAGACTAGATGATCACAGTAGGCACTTCTGGCTTTAGAACCTGTGGGTCAAATTGTTAAAGATATTTAGGCACCTAATGGAATTTTTAAAAGCATCTGTGTGCCTAGATGCTTTTAAAAATCCCAGTAGGCACCTAAATACCTTTAAAATCCAGCCATATTAGTCCATGAATCTATGCTCAATAGAACTCAATCAAGACTAGTCTGCCTGGATTTAGCATAATTTCTTTCCTGGTTTAGAATTTTAGTGTAGCTGTGCATCCTGCAGAGCACATGTGTCATCCAGACACCAGAGTCGTCAGAAAAAATAAATCTCTCTCTCATAACTAAACTTGTTGGTAGCCAGTTTGTATCCATATGTTTAGGCTTGAAACTAGATGAAGGTTTCTAACCATCAGTGGAGTGAAGTTCTGGAATAGGCTCCCAACGGCTGTGTTGGGGGCAAAATGCCTAACTGGCTTCAAGACTGAGCTTGATAAGTTTATGGTATGATGAGTCTGCCTACCATGCATATAGCCAATCTGCGACTGCTAGCAGCAGATATCTCCAATGGCTGGTGATGGAATACTAGATGGGGAGGATGTGATGGGGTGCACCCCCGTGTGCAACCTGGACTGTGGGACCACTGGAGCCCTTCAAACTCACCAACCTGGGCTGCCTCTCACACTGGGATGTTGATGTCAAGCTACAAACCCCTGATAGGCATTCTGCTCACACACACATTCACAGGCAGGGACACATCCAACATGAATGATCTCCCGGCCACTCATGAACCAACAATAGGGAGGCTCTAGCTAATCCCCTCCAGCTCCCCAGCCTTGCACCCCCAGAACTATATCGTATTGCGCTGGTCAAAAACCTGGCCAGTGTAAGTTCATTATGTAGTTTGCTACTCCCTCAATGTGGAATGGACACACACAAGCCTTCGTAAACTGAGCTGAGATTTCCCAAGCACTTCAACACTGTTTTAGGTAAAATATAAAACAGATTTATTAACTACAGAAATATAGCTTTTAAGTGATTAGAATTAGCAAGTGTAGAGGTCAAAGTTGGTTACTTAGACTGCAAATGTATTCTTATTTCTTAAGTTCTACAAACTAAACAGGGTTTGACTCAAGCAGTGTCTCACCCTGACAGATGGTACAAGCAGGTTTCAGAATATCAATACACAGACTGGACTCCATTTCCAGCCTGGGACCACCCTGCCCCAGTTCAGTCTTTGTCCTCCAGATGTTCCTCCACGTGTTGAGTTGTAGGGGGAGGAGAGCAAGGCCAAGTGATGATGTCACTTCCCATCTTTTATATTTTCTTCCAGTTTGCAGGAAGGATCTTTGCTGTGACATGGGGATCAAGCAGTCTCCATTGCATACATGCTCGATCTGAGAAGTCTCTGGGATTGCCGTGGGGAGAGTGGATTCCCTTTAATGGGACATCAGCACATGTCTGGCTGGTCCTTTGTTACAATTGAAAGGTTGGCTGTGGGCATCTCCCAACATATTTCAGTAACAGATCTAGCAATGCTTCATAACTTCACATATAACGATAGCACATACAGTCCAACAGGATATTAATGTTCAGCAGATCAAGACTTTTAAAATGATACCTCACAAGGCATACTTTGTACAAAACATATAATAGTCATAACACAGTGGTGAATATCGTGGTTCCAGGATACTACTTTGAGGTACAAAGTGTCACAGAGGACTTGGAGTCACTACAGAGAATTCTTTTCCCAGGAGTCTGTCTGGTGGGTCTCACCAACATGCTCAGGGTCTAACTGATTTCTTCCCGACCCCAAATATGGCAATTTTCCCTTGGGTCAGATTGGCAGAAACCGTGGGTTTTGCCTTCCTCTGCAGCCTGGGGCATGCATTAATTGCATTTAAACTAATGTAAATGGTGGATTCTCTGTAACTTGAAGTCTTTAAATCATGATTTGAGGATTTCAGTAACTCAGCCAGAGGTTATGGGTCTATTACAGGAGTGGGTGGGTGAGGTTCTGTGGCCTGGAATGTGCAGGAGGTCAGACTAGATGATCATGATAGTCCCTTCTGACCTTAAAGTCTTTGAGACTAAATAGATGAAATACTCTGATTACACTAAATCTCAAATGGACTTTAATGTTCGGGAAGATGAGTGAAATGTGGTGGACAAAAATAGATCTTGCAGCTCCTCGTCCCATAAGGAGTGGGATCTTTTTGAGCATAGGAGTTTGTGCAATAGTTGGCAGATATAAAATGATTGACAGCACCAGATGGATGGATAATATGCATCCATGTATTTGTGCGTGTGTTTAAGTAGCCACTCCATTAAAAAAAAAAAAAAGCATGATACTTGTACCATCCATATACCATAATGACAGGTACTTACAGTGCTTGAGTACCTCCGCTTAGGCAGGAGGCAAATTGTCTGTGTGCCCATAATGTGCTTGAGGTGATGTCTGATCAATATAGTTCCTAATAAAGCTGTCGGCACATCTGTGAAGCAAAAGCGCTTTGGAATTGTTCAAATATTGTCAGATCATTTTAAAAGTCAAGCAGATTGACATAGTTAGTTGTTTAAGTAAATAAGGGTCCGTGCTGGAGTTAAAGAAACCTTTCTCTGACAGGTCCTGCCAGTTAACATCTTGGCAAAATGTAAAGGTCAACCTGTTGTGTGTCATTGACAAAACATGGGGGAGGGAGCAAAGAAGGGGGTGGAGTTTTGATTTGTTTGAGATGGCCCATTCCTGAAAACGAGTAAGGTCAGTTTGGCCATTAACACAACATAACCCTGATTCAGGAAAGTACATAAGGATGTGCTTTAACTTTATGCACATCAGTAAGTCCCATAGAAGCATGTACTCAATGATATAGGAGTTTAAATGCTTTCCTGGATATGGATGCTTTTCTGAATCAAGTGCTCTCCTTTGTGAGATAAAGATGGCTGGACAACACCAGAATGGTCAATGCACTATTAGATTTGGCTGGATAACTTCCCTTAGTCACAGATTCTCCTCTCATGTATCCTAATGTAAACCAGGAGTAACTGCATTGAAATCAATGGAGTTAAATCAATGCAAAACCAGCATGAGAGGAGATTCAGGCCCTTTGTTAGGGTTACCATACGTCTGGATTTTCCCGGACATATCCGGCTTTTTAGTTCTTAAATCACCGTCCCGGAGGAATTTTTAAATATCTAAAAAGTCCAGGAAAATACGGACCTATGGTAACCCTAAGTCCAAAGTCCCAGGGCTGGCGGCGCTTCCTGGGGCAGCTCCTGGCGCCCTCCCGCCATCAGGAGCCTGCAGTGTGGGCGGCCCCTAGGCACAGAGGCGGATGGGGTCTCAGCGTGCTGCACCGGCTCCCTCCTGCCCAATCAGAGCTGTGGGGGTGGGGCTTGCAGGCGCTGGCAGTGGGCAGAGAGCCCTCCGCCTTTCCCCCCTCCCCCCCCAACCCGACCCTAGGAGCCAGAGGGACCTGCCGGATGCTTCCTGGGAGCTGCCCCAGGTAAGCACCACCGGGACTCCCCACTTCGCCCTCTGGCAGGTCCCTCTGGCTCTTAGGGTCGGGTTGGGGGGGAGACGGAGGGCTCTCTGTGCGCTGCCGGCGCCTGCAAGCCCCGCTCCGCGGCTCCGGCAGCTCCCATTGGCGCTTTTCCCGGCCAATGGGAGCTACGGAGCTCACGCTTGTGACGGGCGCAGCCCGTGGAGACCCCTTGGCTTCCCCTGATCCTAGGACCCAGAGGGACCTGCGGCAGGAGGGGTGAGTAGGCGAGCAGGGCGGGGTGAAGAGGCAAGCGGCGAGGGAGCCAGCGGTGGGTGAGCGGGCGGGGGTGAGGAGGCAAGAAGCAGCAAGCCAGTGGCAGGCGGGGGTTCTCGAGGTGGGCATGGGGGTTTCTGGCAGGGGAGTGAGGAGGTGAGTGGCAGGTGGGAGGAGGCGAGCAGTGGGTGGGGGACTGAGGAGGGACACAGCAAGCCAGCGGCAGGCCAGGGGGTGAGGAGGGGTGCGGTGGCGGAGGCGAGCAGGGAGGGGGCAGGACCTGGGGCAGAGTGGGGGCGGAGTGTGGGAGGAGCGGGGGTGGACTGTGGGCGGGGCTGACACCCCCTGTGGAGTGTCCTCTTTTTTGAATGTTCAAATATGGTAACCCTACCTTTGTGGTTTTTTCCAATTTGACAATTATGGCACATTGCCCCTTCAAAAATTGTGTTTACTTCTTAAGGTGTACATGCACTCCCTTCATGCCCCCTCACCCCCACCGACATATTTCTATATGATTGAGTTAAACTTCTTTGTCTTTCTGGTGACTAAAAGCTACTTCCATCACAGCAGTGCTGTCTGACAGTCACATTCAGTTTCAGTGTACTTTTTGTTTTTGCTGTTGCCATTGGAAACATGTTTCTTTGACTCTTTCTCACTATTGAAGAGGTTAAATTGATTATTCAGCAACTACATCCTACCACCTGCTCTCTTTCTTCCTTGACATGCAAAGCTGTTAATTTGCTATATGGAGGGCATGGGCTCAGTTATCACTTATGCTGTCAATATTCTGTCTGGTTAAAGTCAACATCCACATTGTTTGAAGGCGGCTGAGATTACTGCTATATTTTTAATTTTTTTTCTATGGAGGAGTTAATTCACGTTTAAACATAGGAGGCCAGATCCTCTGCTAGTGTGACTCAGCATTAATCCATTGAAGTCAACAGAGCTATGCAATGTGCACCAGCTGAGGATCTGAAACAGAATGGTTTAATGTTTTGTGAAGCTCATATTACTGTGCTTTCCTTTGACCTTTGGATTTTATTAAGAATAAAGGCATATGTTCTGTAGGCCTGTTGCTGAAACTTTAATGCATACCATGATGTCATCTCAGTTTGATTATAAACATTTAATTATTTTGGGCCCTATTGTCTCACAGGATATATGAGCATGTGCTAGGGAAACCAATTGATTGTACTTGTATCCTTTAGCTGGAGCACTGCATCTGTATTTTATTGATTTTTGTCATTTGGGGAATTTCCGAATTTTGTTTTTATTTTTTTAAATGTTTATAATTGTAAAATAAGTTAAAGCTATTTTTGGATGATGAAAGGAAGAAGTTGTAGGTATAAGAGACAGCTGCGCACAGACTATTCAGCTATGTACCAGAGCATCAATCTAACGGTCTACAGCTAAAAGTCTAGATCCACAAAAGATCTTAGGTGCTGCAATGCTCAGCATAACTTTTTAGGCACCTTCCCACCCTGTGGAATCCAGAGCCCCAAGTTGGGTGACCAGACTCCCTCTGCAATGCATGGGCAGAATTAAGCAACTAAGAATGGGATTCACAAAAGTCAGCAAGCACACTGAGTGGGGAGCCGCATAAACCAGTGGTTCTCAAACTTGGGCCGCCGCTTGTTCAGGGAAAGCCCCTGGCGGGCCGGGCCAGGTTGTTTACCTGCCGCGTCCGCAGGTTTGGCCGATCGCGGCTCCCATGTGGGCCGAGGGATGTGCTGGTCGCCCTTCCCGCAGCCCCCATTGGCCTGGAGCGGTGAACTGCGGCCAGTGGGAGCCGCGATCGGCCGAACCTGCGGACGCGGCAGGTAAACAAACCAGGCCGGCCCACCAGGGGCTTTCCCTGAAGAAGTGACGGACCGGCTTTGAGAACCACTGGCCTAAACTAGCCAGAGGTTTAGGCCTTTGTCTTTCTGGTGACTAAAAGCTACTTCCATCGCAGGAAGGAAATGCCAGAAGGAAATGATGAAGAGAGAGGTGTGGCCTAAGCTAGGCCTGTGAAAGTGAGTTAAACGCCTAAATCATTTTTTGCATGGAAAGCTGGAGGAGGTAGCGCCCCCATTTGTAACTTTTAGCCAAGCGGTTAGGGCATTCACCCAGGATGTAGGAGACTCAGGTTCAATCCCCCACCTCTGCCTGATGGAGAGAAAAGATTTGACCTTTAGTCCCCTATGTCTCAAGAGAAGGTCCTTACCACTGGGCTGTGGTATATTGTGCGGTAGGGCACTCTCAATCTCTCCTGTTTAAACTGTTTTATAACTTAAATAGTCATGGGGATAGCGAGTAAGCAATAAACTCTATAGTGAAGTGGTTAGGCCACTCACCTAGGCTATGTGAGACCAAGGTTCCAGTTCCCCTGCTTTATTGCATATTTATACACAGTGGAACAGCTCTAACAGGAGAGACAGAAAGATGTGCTCCAGAATACCCCAAGGCCTAATAGGTAGGACACTTACCTGAGATGGGGAGATCTCCTTTAAATATGATGTCAGCACACTGTTTGTGTAATGACATAGCATTTTGATAACAGCTAAGGCTAATTAGAGTAAAAGGCAATGGGGCTGAATCTGAACGAGGGTTGCCAACTTTCTAATCGCACAAATCCGAACACCCTAGCCCTGCCCCCTTCCTCAAGCACCCCGCACACACAGTACATTCCCCCTCCCTTGGTGGCTTGCTCTCCTGCACCCTCACTTACTTTCACTGGGCTGGGGCAGGGGGTTGGGGTGTGGGATGGGGTGAGGGCTCTAAATGGGGGTGCAGACTCTGGGGTGGAGCTGGGGATGAGGGGTTTAGGATGAAGGAGGGGGCTCCAGGCTGGGGGGTGGGGCTGAGGGATTCAGAGTGTGGGAGGGGGCTGCAGGTTGAGGTAGGGGATTGGGGCGTGGGAGGGGGTGAGGGCTCTGGGCTGGGGGTGCTGGCTCTGGAGTGGGGCTGGGGATGAGGGGTTCAGGGTGTGGGAGGGGGCTCTGGGCTGGAGCAGGGGGTTGGGGTGTGGGGGTGAGGGCTCTGTGCTGGGGATGTGGGCTCTGGAATGGGGCCGAGGATGAAGGGTTTGGAGTGCAGGAGGGGGCTCCAGGTTTGGGGAGGGGCTCAGGGCTGGGGCGGGGGTTGGGGCATGGGCTTACCTCCGGAGGCTCCCTGTCAGCGGTGCAGCGGGGGGGCTAAGGCTGCTCTCGTCCGCAGGCACCACCCTCCCAGCTCCCATTGGCCGGGTAGCCAGTGCTCAGGGCAGTGGCCCTTCTGGGGTGCAGCGCGGTACCAGAACAGGTAGGGACTAGCCTGCCTTAGCCCGGCAGCACCGCCGACCGGACTTTTAAGAGCCCGGTCGGCAGTGCTGACCGGAACCACCAGGGTCCCTTTTCGACCGGGTGTTCCGGTCAAAAACTGGACATCTGGTCACCCTAATTGAACTCCCACTGACTTTTTTTTTAATACCATTTAATCCCAATGATTTATTAAAAGCTCTTATTGTTCAACTAAGATCAGCGTTTGAGCAAATGTATCCTCTTCTTTGGTTGTCCTCCATAGAGGGGTACATCTGCTGTATTCTCTTCCTACTCCTGTGTAAGGTCCTGAAGTTAAGCAGGTGCTTAACATTAAGTCCACCAGTCATCCCATTTGGCCTGATCAATGCCCACTGAAAGCAGTGAAAGATTCCTATTGACTTCAATGGGTGTTTGGATCCAGATCCACTAACTTCAGTGGATGCATACAGCTAAGCATGTGATTAAGTGCTTTGCTGGATCAGAGCCTTAATCGGGAGTAATTTGAATGAGCTTAATTGAGTTACACCTGTGTAGAGAAAGGCGCATCAGGCCCTTGGAATCTTAGAAAATCTGTGTAAAGGAGTGGTACTAGTTGGATTTTTAGAAGAATTTTGTGTTCTCCTTCATTTTTCTTATGGCATTTAACACTGCAGAGATGCTGTAAATGAAAAAGAAAGGTAACAAGGCATGCTTAATTAGCGTACGTGTCACTTTGCTGTGCATCTTGTTGGTTATGGCTGCAAAGTTAGTAGCTCAGTTCCTGAGCTTTTTTGGGGCGGGGGGCAACGGGATGTTACTGAAGTAGGCAGTGAATAGTAGCTGCTGGTGTTCTGCAATTTGTGATTTGTCAGATCATTTGGCAAGTTCAGACTAATCATTCCAGCATTCGTCCCTCACCTTAAGCATTTTTAAAAAAAATATAACAATAATGTGGCCTGCTTTTAGAGCATATGAATTATGAGAGTGCAAATCTAATAAGAAACACTCTAAGGGTTTGAAAACACTGGAAATGAGAAGGATAAATTGTATGTTAAAAGAAACGGCCTTTTACTGATTGGATAAACTATTCTAGCAAGATTTCACTGCTAGATGTCAAGACAGATTTGACAGACTATTTCTTATTTTCCCTTTCTGCTCATTTTTCTTCATGCCATTATCTATCGCTCTCTGCATCTTATCCTCTCCTTGACAAAGACATTTTCTGGCACTATCAGGCTGTTAGAGTATTGTACAGGTTTTCAAAGCCCCCCAATTCTACTGCCTCACTTCCAAAAAGAAGAACCGCGTGGGTATGTAAACTATGGAATTAGCTGCTCTGCCAGTGTGTGAATGTCATAAACATGTTGCTGCTATTTAAGACTTTAACAGAAAATATGGACAGAATCAAATTATGAGCTATTATATATTTGTTTATTATTAATATTTCTCCATAATGTATTGCACTAATACATAATGTCACTGGCAAAAGACATTTTTCTGGTCTATGTTCCATGCAGATGAGTGTGTTTTGTCCTTCTTCCGGATGATCGGACAGGTGTCATTTGTGAACTTTTTTTTTTTATTTAGCTGCCTCCTTCTACTGGATCTCCAGCGATACCCACTGTCCCCTAGTTTTGATTCTTGTTGTGCAAGAAGTGGTCATACAATAGCAGACTTGTTACAAACTTTTCCCATTCATGCAGATGGCAAAAGGACATTTATCCACTTACAGGTCTTCAGATTACTCTCTTAGTTCATTCATCTATCGGCATATATGATGCTCTTACACAGGTGAAACCCAGAAGCCAAACTGACTAGGAACCTACAAAGTTTCAAATTAGGAACTAGCACCCTTGCCCACATCCCTAATTGCAGATTTTATAGCTTGCACAAAAACTACTATTTTTTCCCTGAAGTTTAAATAAATGACCCACTCTTAATGTTTTCTTTTCTGGTCACTAATAGGATGGATAAAGTTGTCTGAGAATTTGTGGCTTCCCTCAGGGTGGTATTAAGATTGTTTCAATAACCTTAACTGTGCATTTCAATACTTCTGCTTTAAAATTAAAGCATTAGAAACATCTTACTTTTGCCAATTTCCCTGTACAATACTCATGACCATAGGTGCTTCTAAAATGAAAGCCAGAGGTCTGAACTTCCTCAATGGCCCCCCACTACTGAAAATATGTGGACAAATTGGAGAGAATCCAGCGGAGGGCAACGGAAATTATTAGGGACTGGGACACATGACTTATGAGGAGAGGCTGAGCGAACTGTGCTTATTTAGTCTGCAGAAGAGAAGTGATGGGGATTTGATAGCAGCCTTCAACTACCTGAAGGGGGGTTCCAAAGAGGATGGAGCTAGGCTGTTCTCAGTGCTGGCAGATGACAGAACAAGGAGCAATGGTCTCAAGTTGCAGTGACGGAGGTCTAGTTTGGATATTAGGAAACACTATTTCACTAAGAGGGTGGTGAAGCATTGGAATGGGTTACCTAGGGAGGTGGTGGAAGCTCTATCCTTAGAGGTTTTTAAGGCCTGGCTTGACAAAGCCCTGGCTGGGATGATTTAGTTGGGGCTGGTCCTGCTTTGAGCAGGGGGTTGGACTAGATGACCTCCTGAGGTCTCGTCCAACCCTAATCTTCTATGATTCTATGAATGCAGACAGAATATAGTCCAGACAAGTGGAGAGTTGTCTTAATGACATGTCATGGTTTCAATTCATGATGAGGATGTGTCAGAAGGCTAACTCATCAAGTACATATTTCAATATACCCATTATGTGAAAGTCACATAACACGATGCATCTACATGGTGTTAGGTCATGAAGAACTAAAGCTCTTTCTTGGAGCTCTCACGACTATCCTTGTTGAGGATAACTAAATTCCCCGGTCGTTACAGTACCCCCAATTTCCTTTGTGATTAAGAAATCTAATTTAAAATACTTACTTGACATACTTTGTCGTGTTTCTCTAAATTATTAATATTTTTCAAATATAGGCCAATTAAAATGGACCAATGCCAGCCAAGCTCACATATTATTCTTTATTTTTATTAACATATATTGAATGCCGCTCACTGTAATAACAAAAATACAAAAGTAAACCAAAATGAAACAATATAATACAAATGATGTCAGATTGAAAATGATCTGCATAAATAGCATATCATCTTTGATATATTTGATGCAACCCTTTCCTGTTATATACATACATTCCATTTAACTCCTAAAACTATCTCAAACATCACTGTCTTGCATCCACACTACAATTAAACTCAGCTGAATTATGTTTAAAATCTGAACAAGCTTGAGGTGCCCACCCAGAGAGAGTCAAACTGCCACTACCCACATGCCATTTTACTAATGAATGCTGCTTGAGACAAATAAATGCCTTTTGAGCAGAGAGACAATATCCAGAGTTGTTCTTTCGGTTGCCTCTGGGTTGGATTTGTGGGAATGGAAGGGGAAATGGTTGATGCTTTATATGGGAGGAAGGAAAAAAATCAATAGGATTTCTCTAGCTGTTTAAAGAGAAATGTGTTTGCAGAAAACTCAGGGAGAACACTATTTGAACAAGAAAATTATTGAGAAGCATGTAATTAGTCCTGTGTCCTTAATATTTGTCCTATTAAAGGGTCTGGTTTGAGACTTTAAGGCACAGCACTCGGATGGGGGTGGGGCCATGCCATCCCAACGTGAGCTTTGGGATTCATTGGACACGATTCACCCTAGTTGTGCTGAATCAGGCCCATGAAGGAGCTCCTAGGACACAGGAGAGATGCAACTGCTCTGCTGTCTTTAAAGGTATCTACTCACCTCTGCGCTTCGCAAGGCCATGGCTCCACCTGCCCACTCTGAAGAGGCTAGTACTGGCAGTGTTGCTAGCCATACAGTCTTTCCTCAAAGGGTCACATGTACAGGTCTTGCATGGGGATGCAGCATCTGCTTGTGCCCTCCTTTCCCCTCTTCCACCCTCTGTGGGTATGTGTTGTGGAAGAAAACAAAGTCCTCACTCTGAGTTTAAAGCAACAAGCCAGAGGCAGCTTTATTATGAGCAATTGCAATTGGTCGGGAGAGTACACACGGACAGGGATTCCCCCTCCCGAGGCAGGTATCCACCAGATAAACAATTACGGCAAGCATTTATACCTTTTGTTACATACAGTAATGATCAACAGCTGCATTTTGTTTATACATATTCCTTCCTGATATCTTACTTTTCTCAGAATTTTTCTGCTACAGTCTGTGTTCCATTCTTATCTAACCCAAGGTCAAAATAACCTCTCACCATTTTTTTCCCACTCGCCTAGGCCCTGCATTAAAGTCTCGCGTTATTAAATAGAAGAGTTAGCCTGACTCTTGCTCTTCCTGGAAGACTAAGATGTCTGCGCTTTTCCCAACTTCCACAGTGTGAAGGGCTGGGCACAGTCTTGCCCAAAGTATGGATGGAGGGTCAGATTTATAAAGATATTTGGGCATCTAAATGTGCAGATAGGCACCTAATGGGATTTTTTTAAATTGCCCAACTCGCACAGGAATAGAGGAGACTAAGACCCCAAACTCTTGGCTTTTGTTTCCAGCTTTCAGAGTGGTAGCCGTGTTAGTCTGTATCAGCAAAAACAACGAGGAGTCCTTGTGGCACCTTGGAGACTAAAATTTATTTGGGCATAAGCTTTCGGGACTAGAACCCACTTCATCAGATGCATGGAGTGGAAAATACAGGAGCAGGTATAAATACATGAAGAGATGGAGGCAACTTTGAGGCAACTCCCATCCTTTCATGTATTTATACCTGCTCCTGTATTTTCCACTCCATGAATCTGATGAAGTGGGTTCTAGCCCACGAAAGCTTATGCCCAAATAAATTTTTTAGTCTCTAAGGTGCCACAAGGACTCCTTGTTGTTTCCAGCTTTGCCACTTATTGCTTTTGTGACCTTCCACAAGCCTGTGCTTATCGGTTTACCCATTAGTAAAATGGGTATGATAATACCTACTTCACAGAGACATGTGAGACTTCATTAATGTTTGCAATGTGCTCTGTGCACTCTGTGTCAAAAGGGCTCTAGGAGAGGCCATGAAGAACAATAAC
Organism: Platysternon megacephalum; assembly: GCA_003942145.1. Classification (NCBI taxonomy): domain Eukaryota; kingdom Metazoa; phylum Chordata; order Testudines; family Platysternidae; genus Platysternon; species Platysternon megacephalum. Next base: position 1,011,443 of record QXTE01000104.1, read on the forward strand.
CTTGCATTGGAAAGGAGCTTGGATCAGATGACTAAATAAAATAACCCTCCTTTAAATTTTATTTTATTTTCAAAATTCAGCAATAATAGCCTTCCTCTTGCCCTGCAGCTGTACTACAAGACTCTTTCCTCTGACTAGGCTTCTGATTGTTAATCATTTAGAACAGATCAGCATTGAGAAATTAGAAGCAGAGACACTGTTATAGTCTGGGTCTGTTTTTGTTTTGTTTTGATCAGGTGAAAAATTCCTTATTGAATTCAGGCTACTGTGTCCTTAGCTTTGCCTGTTTGAACACTAAGCTAATTTATATCTGTTTAGGGAGTTACAGATGAAGTTATTTTCATGTTCTGGGATTGATTTCCATAGGCCTCTCCTTCAGTTACATTGCACAGCTCATCCAGACCCAAACCTACAATCACTGCCATACTGAAGCCATGTTACTTCACTTTTCTTATTTGCCTTGCATCCAGTAAAGAGGAGAATGTGATATTTTGTGTGATTTCATCCTCTTGTTATGCACTAGAGATGTAGACTTGCTGTTTAAGTTTCCATTAGGAAAGGCACTATTTGTATTCAGAGATTGCCTATTCCATACATCCGAGAAGGGAGTCAAATGTGAGGCTATTATGATATTCTGTCAAAAAGAACTGGGTTGTGCTGAATTACATTAAATATTACTAGGAAGTATATAAAAGTTTAATTCAGCATTATTTTTATGAGGAATGCTAGACTTTTTGCATATATCTTCTCTGAAATAACTCAGATATTTACAGCTAAATGCTAATATGTATGTATCAAGAGAAAGGGTAACAACATCAATCAATTCTATTTCCTACTGCATGCTTCAGTAGGTTTACCTATGCCCTAGCACAGGGGTCGGCAACCTTTCAGAAGTGGTGTGCCGAGTCTTCATTTATTCACTCTAATTTAAGGTTTCGCGTGCCAGTAATACATTTTAACGTTTTTAGAAGGTCTCTTTCTATAAGTCTATAATATATAACTAAACTATTGTTGTATGTAAAGTAAATAAGGTTTTTAAAATGTTTAAGAAGCTTCATTTAAAATTACATTAAAATGCAGAGCCCCCCGGACCGGTGGCCAGGACTTGAGCAGTGTGAGTGCCACTGAAAATCAGCTTGTGTGCCGCCTTCAGCACGCGTGCCATAGGTTGCCTACCCCTGCCCTAGCATGATGATTTTTATTTCCTGTGGCCTAAGGCCTGATCCAAAATCCACTGAAATCTATGGAAAGCCTTTAATGAGTACATTTCACATGCTTTAAACCCAGTGTCTGGGTAGCATTTGATCAATTGTGTGCTTGTGTAGAGGTTTCAGAGGAAATTCTCTCTTGACCATGTAAAGAAATTGCTCAGATCTTAAACACCCTCTTCACCTGAGCAGTTTAGAGTTTAGCAAGAGGGAAGCTTTTGCTAGGGATGGCTGAACCTTAAAATATGTGAGAATTTAGTTTAGTTTGGGTAAATACCCAGTAAAATGAATGAATATCTGAACCTGACTTGAAACATCAAACTGATGAAGTCTTCCGCAGCCTCCATCATATCAAAATGTGCCTGTTTTGCTACTAAGTCAGTGCATAATTCTCTGAATGTAGTGAGTGTGTGCAGTGTGTGTGCATTAGCTTATCTGATGTTTGGAGTTGAATCTGTGCAGCAAGTTGGGACTAGGATGTGAGAAATTCATGGAGGGCCAAGTTCTGACTGGTGACATGGAGTAGAGCGTTAAACGTGCTCAGACACATCTTTAACTCAAGCACTGAGGGCCAGAGGTGAGATTCAGATGGTCTTAAGTCACCACGGATGTCCTGTAACTCCATAAGTAGCCTTATCAAATCAATGGGACATTCATAGAGTAAAAGTTTCCAGGTCTACTTGTTTGGAATGGGAAATCCTCTTGGGACTGGGGAGAAGAGTTTTCAGTGGAAATCAGTCTATCGCTTTGTCCATTTTAATCCATATTAATAAAGGTTGGTTTGAATCATAAAGGAGGAAGGTACCCATTACATTTGTGTAACTGACATTGAACAGAAATCCTTTCAATCTAGTCTTCTAAATTTATGGAAGATAATCAGATTTCCCTATTAGATTTTATTAGTTAATATGATTGTCTCATGTTGGATATGAGGTCATCTTGTTAGAAAAACTGATTAAGAAGGTCTGAAAATATAATTATTATTCATGTGATAAAAGAAGATGAGCTTGGAAAGCACTAGGCAAAGATATAAAATGTGTAACATTTTTCAGCATGTAGTATGAGAGGGATCTGGATAATTTAGGGGGTTGGTAAATGGGGATAGAGTTTGAGTCACGAGTTCAAATCAGTTTATAATAGAAGCCCCATTCCTAGTAGACAGGTGTCCCCACTTCAGAAGCCACTGTTACTACTGGCAATTACTCTCTTTTGACAGTCTCATGAAAAAAGATAAGGACTGATGGATGTGAATTATACTGTAATACTTAGGGGTGGTCCATCTAGAAGTGTATTGAGACATGTTGGCATGGCAATGTGGGGAATCTGGAATTGCTGCTACCTGTGTGGCACCTGTCCATGAGATGATTAAGCAATGTTGCATCTCCAGGGTTCTTAGTCTGACACCTTTCCCGGGAAATCTATTCACTTACAACAGATAAAAGAAGGGTGAGGGGGGAGAATATAAGGGGCCTGATCATTTGTCACAGCCAAGCTGTGATCAGCGAAAAACAATGGGGGGGATGATGAGCACTGGTGGTGTTATGCTATCTTTATACCTCTCTTCTCAATTATAGGGATGCAAGTTAGAACATCCTCAAATCTGCTCTAACTTCTGCCAGCCCCAAAGGGGCTGTTGTACAACTAAGGGTTTGTAAAGCACATGGTGCTCTAGACTTGGTCCTTTCACCGTCAACCACGCCCTCTTGCCCAGCATGTCCTCTAAACCCAAGTGCCTGGGAGGGTGTGGCCTAGAGCTATATTGGTTCTGTGCTACTCATAGACTAAACTGTACTGGGGAATCCTTATATTGTGGTTATGCCAGCAAGAATTGGATGCTGGCCCACAGTATTATTAACATCAGAATTTTAGAATTTTAAAGGGTTTATTATTAGATTACATTAGATTTAAATATACATTTTAACTCTGTAATTTATGTACATTTTGCTTGCATAAATGGAAGTATATCAAACTAAAAATTATTTTATGGTAAGATATTAAAAAAGAAGAAGAAAAAAAAAAAGCAAATTGGTCATGGTCCAAGTATGTATTTTTGGTCTTCCACAAATTAATGTAAAAAATGAATTAGTAATACACACACAAACACACACCGCATGAGTCCTGTTCACTTCTAGTTTCTTTATCAGAAAAGATTACTTTGGCAAACAAGCAACAATTACTTTGCCAAACAAGCAATTACTTTAGCAACAAGATTACTTTAGCAATTTTTTTTTCCAGCCAAATGGCTTTCAGGCTTAATGTGGTGGGTCACCTGCTGTATAGATTGAAAGCATTTTATTATTTAACCCCATGCGCCATGAAATGAGATTCTAGAAAACATGGTCTCGCCCATCATTTATGTTGTAGTATGTTTTTTTCTTCAATTTAAGGTTTCCATGCTATCAAAACAAATTGAATCTCCTTTCAAGAGACTTTGTGCATGCAACACCCTGGTGCTTAAGGGTGCAATCCTCTCCTTTAATTATGCCTTCATAGCTGCCTGTCCTTAAAAATCAGTCACTCTGCATGGCAAGTGCATCAGCTGACTGTTTTTCCTTATAATACCCATTTCTGCTTGCTGGGATGTCAGAGGGCAGGATTCAGCCCTAAGGATGAACTGTCCACAGTATCTGTGTACTCTATACTGTACCAAACCAGTGAGTCTACTGCGTAATTATAGAAGTAATATTTCTCTTCTCCCCTACCATTTTTACTCCTACACACATCTCTGGCCTTAGTCTTCTTCCTACATACAAAGGTGATCAGCATACAGCTATAGAGCCCTTAATCAAATGTATGCGCTATGTATTTAAGACAATGAAGGATTATATTTAAGCTATTTTAATACTAGCTGGTTAATATTTGTACAGAGTTTGGGGAAGATGGAAAACACTAGAAAGTATGAGGAAGCAATGTTACTATTATTATTCAGAGCTGATCAGAGAAGTGACGGGATGTTTTGTAAAACACTGTAATTGAGTGATTCAATCATTCTGTGGGCCACATCATCATCAGCTTGTGTAAATTAGCATAGCTCCAGTGATTTTTCAATAGTGTTAAATCAGTATGCATCAGTTGAGGACTTGGCAGCATACATGTTCATTTGTTTCTTTAATTGTGAATTTTGATGGCAACTATTTAGGCTTGGATTATTTATGGTGCTCATTAGCAGTGGGTGAAATCCTGATGCTATTGAAGTCAATGGAATTTTTTACCATCTGAGCACCTATGGAGTGCAGGTGAATTTATTTCATAACCTTCCTGCTCTGTCTGTCATGCTGATCAATGGTGTTTCCTTGTGCTCACCCATCTGTCTGTCTACGAACATTGTTTTTTGTCTTGTTGTTAGATTGTAAGCTTCTTTGAGAACAGGGGCCATCTTTTTATTCTTTGTACAGAACTGAGCACAGTGGGGTGCTGGTCCATGCCTGGGGCTTTATTGCAATACAAATAAAATGCCTAATGATAGTTTAGGCGAGGAACCTTAGGCAGAAAACATATGGCAATTCTATGGCTATACTATGAAAAATATAATCAGATGGCCAGTTATCATTCATGGTCAAACTAAATTTGCCATACACAGAGGGAAGGCTACGCACACAGACTGTTATACAGGAGAAGGCCATCAGGTCAGAAATTTTCACCTTTGGTCTCAGTACTAAATTTCAAGTAGTCAACACAATTGCCTTCCTGTTGCACTTTGTCTCCTATTGTTTCTTAACCAATGCCATAGTGTTCCTCACTGTGACAGTTGCCATCTTGGTTGATACTGAGGACCTGCAGAGCTAAAAGCTGGAGATAGTTGAACTTGAACTAAAGAACCTAGGCTGCCTTAATATTTTCTGTGGTTCAGGTGTACACTGAGGGGGTGAGAGCTCCGGCTGGGGGTGCAGGCTCGGGGGTGGGGCTGGGGCTGAGGGGTTTTGGGGTGCAGGAGGGGGCTCAGGGCTGGGACAGGGGGTGTAGGGTGTGCACTCTGGGAGGGAGTTTGGGTGCGGAAGGGGGTTCTGACCTTGGGCAGGGGGTTGGGGTGTGGGCTCCAGCCGGATGGCGCTTACCTCAGGTGGCTCACGGTCTGTGGTGCAGTGGGGTTAAGGCAGGCTCCCTGCCTGCCCTGGCTTCATGTGGCTCCCAGAAGCGGCTGGCATGTCCGGCTCCTAGGCGGAGGGGCCAGGGGGCTCTGCGCACTGCCTGCAGCTACAGGTGCCACCCCCACAGCTCCCATTGGCCGTGGTTCCTGGACAACAGGAGCTCCATAGGCGGCACTCGGGGCGGGGGCAGTATGCGGAGCCCCCATGGCCGCCCTAGTGCCAGGGAGCCTGCCTTAGCTCTACTGCACCGATGACCGGACTTTTAGCAGCCCGGTCACTGGTGCTGACCGGAGCTGCCAGGGTCCCTTTTCAATCGGGCATTCCAGTCAAAAACCGACGCCTGGCAACCCTAGTTGTCAACCACTGTACATAAACATTGTCATTTGTTGGAATCTAAACAACATATAGTAACTAGGTCCAGAATCCTGCACAGAGGACTCTTATGCCGTCATGGAGTCCAGCTGAAGTCAGTGCGATTCAAAGTGAGTGTAAGGGTCATCCCTCAAAGATCTCTTTTCAGATGGGGACCCTACTTGCAAAAATCAATTTTGAATTGTGATGTGGTGCAGAAAAGCTACACAGACCGAAGTTCTGAGTAGACGGCAAGGCCACGGAACAAATATTCCAATGTTTCCAGTGGGGTCCTGCAGGCATCGCTTCTGTGTCCTACCAATTTCAACCAATTTATCAATGACCTGGAAGAACACATAAAATCACATAATAAAGGTTTGCAGATGACAAACCAATTGAGGGAGTGGTAAATAACGAAGAGGACAGCTCACTGGTTCAGAGTAATCTGGATCACCAGGTAAACTGGGAGCAAGCAAACAATATGTGTTTTAATATGGCTAAATGTAAACGTTTACCTCTAGGAACAAAGAATGTAGGCCATACTTACAGGGATGGGGAACTGTATCCTGGGAAGCAGTGACTGTGGAAAAGATTTTAGAGTCATGGTGAACCTGAAGCTGAACATGAGCTTCCAGTGTGATGCTGTGGCCAAAAGAGCTAATGTGATCCTGGGATGCATAAATAGGGGAGTCTCGAATAGCAGTAGAGAGGTTGATTTACCTCTATATTTGGTGCTGGTGCGACCACTGCTGGAATATTGTGTCCAGTTCTGCTGTCCACAGTTCAAGAAGGATATTGATCTATGGTTCAGAGAAGAGCCATGTGAATGTTTCAAGGATTAGAAAACATGCCTTATAGTGATAGAACCAAGGAGCTCAATTTTTTTAGCTTCACAAAGAGAAGGTTAAGGGGTGACTTAATTACAGTCTATAAGTACCTATATGGGGGGAAAATTTAATAATTGGCTCTTAAATTTAACAGAGAAGGTATAACACGATCCAATGGTGGAAGCTGAAGCTAGAAAAATTCAGACTGGAAATAAGGCATACATTTTTAACTGTGATAGTAATTAACCATGGGAACAATTTACTAAGGGTCATTGTGGATTCTCCGTCATTGACAATTTTTAAATCAAGATGGGATGTTTTTCTAAAACATCTGCTCTAGGGGGTATTTGGGGAAGTTCTGTGACCTGTGTTATCATCTAGTCAGGCCTCCTGTATCACAATGGTCCCTTCTGGCCTTGGAATCTATGAATTATCTTCATAGCAGTTACCCACAGAAAAAAACATGACAAATTTGGAATATGGCAAGAATGATCACTTAGGGAAGTGATACTCAGACCTCAGTGGTTCAGGAGCCAAATTAGCAATCAGCATTACCCAAAAGAGCCACAGTAGTGTGAATTCATTGTTTCATTTACTATAGTGCTATAAATTCATATTTAAACAGTATGATGGGGAAAATATTTAGTGTGTATATATATATATATATTATATATATATATATATATAATTATTCTCACAGCAGAATGACTGACCAAGTATTATTTTATCAACTACAATTAGTTAATAACATAGTAAAACATCCTGATTGGTTAATAATTAAATCCCAGTGTTTTAATATTGTGGGCTGCAAAGAGCCACAGGAGATGCATTAAAGAGCCACTTGTGGCTTGCGAGCCTCAGGCTGAGTATCACTGATTTGGGGTCATTTAACCACATTTACTCACAATGAGTAGTACTCTGCTCTATAAATAGTCCTATCTACTGCAATGGATTACTACAGAGTAAGGTACCATACATGAGTAAGGGTAGCAGAATCTAGTCCTATGTGAGTTGTTTAATTAAGTTCAGCTTAATAGAGAGAAAGTAGCAGCATTATGAACAAATAAATAATTCGTCTAGCTTGCAGTGCTTCATCAGATTTTATTAAAACATTTTAAAAATAGCATTCTCATAATATTCTTTCATTATTGCTTCTTTTTGGCAGGAACTGCTTACACCACCCCCACCCCAACCCATTTCTTTCCATTACTTCCCTGTGTGGTGTGGTGTTTATAATTAGTTAAAGGAAACTAATATTTGTGTGACAGTATATGTTCTTTTATATATATAATATATAATCTGCACATACTGTACAGTGATGTCTTCTGTATTATTCATACATAACAGGATGGAGTATTTGAATTATATCTCCAAAGCAGCATTTGAAGTTCATTCTATATTTCTAAATTGTTCAAAGCCAGCTGTGATGCTGCTACATTCTCCCTGGGCATATCTCTTTTTAAATGACCTAAAAAAAAATTCCTTGGAATTCAGCATTTTAGAAAGCTTTTGTCAGACTATTGAGGTCTAATAACTCTCGGATTACACATTTTATAATGGCTTAATGTACCAAGGGGTAGTCAAATATTATTTCAAGATGAAATACTTGAGGGGAGGAGGTGGGAAGCATAAGAAGATTGATTTCATTGTACTGAATATAATTGTAATAAAGCCATGAACTGACAGAGGTCTGTGCTGGCTAGGGGGAGATAAAGATATGACAGACAAGAAAAGGGAACGATAGAAGATGAATGGGCCTTTTAGGGAGTTGCTCTTTCAACGGATCAGATAAAGCTTCTTCAGGTCTCGTTCCTGCAGACTATGGTACATCAAAGGCTTTTTTGGGATCTGGGGACTAGACCTTTAAAACGGGCAGTTCTAAGATTGACAGTTAGTAGGATTTATGTGGTTTTTTTGTAACCCCTTTAAAAGTTACAGAAAAGTTGAAATAAACATAAACCTTGGATCTGTTTGCATTTTCTTAGTTTTCCACAATGGATATTTTACTTTAAGGGTAGCAGCTCTGTTGGAAAGATTACAAGAAATGTAACAACAAGCAATGTTCTTTTTCAGTGCGTGGATGAGAATATCTGCTTGTGAGCAGAGACAGTGTTTCAAAGGCTAGTTGTTTTCATATTAATAATTGTCGCCTGATTGAATTGAAGGTTATTGAAGGTAATGCATAGTTGAACAGCACATATCAAGAAAACAATGGACAGCAGATCTGATTCTTTAAAAAATAAAAAATATAAATAATTGCAGGTAAGAGCACCGGCAAGTATTAGCCCAATGCGATATTTTTAAATATTCCTCCTTGTAACAGTAGATTTTCCCCATCATCCATGGGGACCTAAAATAATGTGTAAATGCTGGCCTTATTAATGTTCTTTATATCACAGTATATCTACTCAAAAGGATAATAACAACATTACTTAGTGTTTCTGTAGCGCCATTCAGTCATGATTCTCCAAACACTTTATAAACTTTCTTCTTCACAACACCTTCATAGATGGGTAACCTGAGGCACATAGTGATGTAAATGATCAAAAATGAATTTGCAAAAAGAAAAGTTTGTTTGGGACCCTTTCTCTCTTCTTTTTAAACTTTAAAATATCAGCTCTTGGTGTCCCAGTTTTTTCTGGAGAATCCTGTGGGGATCTGCAGTAGGTTAGGAGCATCATAGTAGGTTCAAAGCTAAACTTCAATTTACTCATCCCACCTCTGATGGCGGTGGCGGTGTTGAGTCTTTTTTTCAAGTTTCAGCCTATTGTTGCGTCACTGTCCAACTCATGGTCTCCAGAGAATCTTCCCAGGAAAGGAAGAAGGCAAGACCTGAGATTTCTGTGATTAAAAAGCAAGCTGAAATTCTTTGGGGGTGAGGGTTAGAAAAGTTGAGATTGTCCTTGTATATCACCAAGGAACAACAAAGGGCACAAACAACTCCTAATTTGCTGCACAGTCCATCTGTGTATGACCCAGGAGTCCTGGCTTCTAAATTACACTTTTAACAGAGCATTCCCTCTCTAGACTGCATGCTCCTACAACAATAGTGGTAGTGTCTCTTCCTTGCTCGGAACAATAGGCACAGGATCTAATATTAATTGCATTTTAAAAATAATACAACTCTTGATGTTCTTCCATTGCCTTTCATCCAGAGATATCCAAAGAAGGGTAAGTGACTTGTTCGTGATCACACTGTAAATTAGTTGCAAAATCTTAGATCCTTGCAGTTCTGATTGACTATCCCTACTCTAACCATTAAAAATGTCACCTTGTATGACAATAGTTGGGACTAGAACAATCATTATCATCATCATCATGTTCCCATTACGCCTCTGGCGTTTAGGGCAAGAGTGAAGGTCCTCCACTCCTGTCTGTTTCTGGCAATTTTTCAGTGGTTCCCCATCTGTGCCCCAGGTTTTTCAGCTCAGCTTCCACAGTTCTTCGACATGTTGGTTTTGGGTGGCCTCGTTTTCGCTTGCCTTCAGGTGTCCATCTTATTGCTATTCTGATGATGGAATCAGTTTCCATCTGGAGCACATGGCCAATCTATCTCCAATGTCTCCTGGTAATGATGGTGTTCATATCTTCTTGGCAGCACTGTATGAATAGGTCTTGGTTAGAAATTGTTCTGGGCCAAAAGATATGGAGGATTTTTCTGAGGCAGGTTGTATGGAATGAAGACAGTTTGGCCATGTCATACTTTCTCATTCCCCAGCATTTTACACTATAAAGTAGAGTTGAAAGTACGCAGCTCTGATAAACCTTGAGTTTGGTTTTGGTGTTGTATTTTGATGATTTCCAGACTGTATTTATGCTCCTGAAGTTGTTCCTGGCTTTACTGATTCTGTTCCGGATGTGCTGGCTTGTTCTACCATCCTGGCTGATAGTGCTGCCCACGTATGTGAATGTTTCTACATTGGTGAGAACATGATCCTCTATCCGTACTGGTGATGGTGAGGCAATATTAAAGGTCATGATAGCTGTCTTATTGCGGTTGATTTTCTTTCCAGTTTGCTGGCTGAATGTGTTGAGTCGAGTTGTTTTTTCTTGTATATGGTGTTGGGTATGTGATAGGAGAGTGAGATCATCTGCAAAGTCCAGGTCTTCAAGGGATGAGAAGGGTGTCCATTTAATGCCTCTTGGCATGTCTTCTGTTGTAAGCCGCATTACCCAGTTGATGGCAATGTTTAAGAGGATTACAGACATGACACCCCTGATGTACTACTGTTTTGACTTCAAAACTGAGCTCACTGTGATCAACACTGCATGTAAAGTTGAAATAGAAGCTTTTGATGACATTGATTATACAGAGAGGGATTCCATATGCCCGCAGAATGCACCATAGGCTGGTCCTTTGAATGCTATCAAAAGCCTTCTCAAAGTTTATGTAGAGTTGCCGTTGCCATTCTAAGCATTGTTCTGTTATGTTTCATAGCATGAAGATCTGGTCTGTGCATCCATGCCCTTTCTGAAAACTGGCTTGCTCTTTTCTGAGAACTCTATCAACTGCCTCGGATATACGCTGGACTATGATCTTACAAAATACCTTGCTTGGCACAGATAAAAGTGTGATACCACACCAGTAATTACAATCACTGAGAGTTCCTTTCTTTGGTATCTTCACTATTATCCCATTGGTCCACTCATATGGCACTTTTTCCCTTTCCCAGACTGATGTAAATAGAGGGGCCAGGATAAATGCTGCTAACTCAGGATTTACCTTGAACAATTCTGCATTCAAGTTATCCTTGCCAGGAGCTTTCCCACTTTTTGAGGATTTGATGGCTTGAATGATCTCTTCCTTAGTTGGGGTGTCTGTGTTGATATCAGGATCTTCTTCTGACCCCTGGATGTTTGCTTCCTCTTTAGGTGGCTACCTGTTCAGCAATTCTTTGAAATGCTGTCCAGAGCATTTCATGTTCTTTTTCTGTTGTCAGTACATGGCCTTGTTTGTCCCTGATGAGTGTTTCTTGGTGTCTGCCATTTACCACTGATAAACCACATCATTTTGTAAGCAGTTCCTTGTTCACCACGAGCAGCTGCATCCTCTGCTTATGTTGCCAGATTATCAATATAATATTATTTGTCCACTCTCACATGGTGTTTGACCTTCCGGTTTGCCTTGCTCTACTGCTTGTGGTATTTGTCCTTTAGCTTCTGGGATTTTGTGTCTAAAACTTTTTTCTTCACGACTCATCTGGTTTCTATGGCGTTCCATGTCCTGGATGTAATCCACTCCTTTCTTCTCTTCTGCCTGTAGCCTAGACAGTCTTCACTGCTCTGTTTATAGATTATTGTTACTTTGTCCCACATCTTGTTGATCTCCTTATCTGCGTCCGCCTCCTCTTCGTCAAGGTCTGCAAGTGCCCGAAACCTGTTCTTTAACTGCAGAACAAAGGCTTTCTGTATTTCAGGGGGCTTTAGTTTGTCAATGTCATAACGTCTATGTCCCTTGTTTGGTGGACCCACACTTCTCAGTTTTAGCTTCATGGAGGCTGTCACAAGGTGGTGGTCGCTGCCAACATCTGCTCCTCTTTTCACTTTCACATCTGTCAGTGACCATCGCCATTTGCCATTGATCATAATTTGGTCAATCTGGTTCTTATCTCTGCCATTTGGAGAACACCATGTCAGCTTGTTAATTTCACAATGTTCACATAGGGTTCCGCCGATGACTAGGTCATTCATATTGCAGAGATCAACAAGCCTCCCTCCGTTTTCATTCATGGTGCCACACCCATGTCTTCCCATTGTTCTGTCATTGTTTGTGTTGTGCTTATTGACCTTGGCATTCAGGTCTCTCATGACGATAGTTAGGTCGTGGTGTGGTACTCTCTCTAACTCTGCCTGTAATGTAAGGTAGAATTTGACCTTTGCTTCTTCATCACTGTCGTTTGTCGGAGCAAAACACTGAATCGGGATGATATTTTTGTGTTTTCCTTTTGGTCTGGCTCTCATAAGTTTGCTGCTGACGGATTTCCACTCAAGCAGAGACCGCTCCATTCCCTTCTTCAAAAGGATGTCAAAACCCTCATGGTGTTGTCCATCATCCCATCCAGAATACAGCAGAGTTTCTCCCGAGGCTGTTAATCTTCCTGATCCTGTCCATCTGCTCTTGCTGACACCCAGGATGTATAATCCATAGCATCTCATCTCTGCTGTGACCTGAGCTAGCTTCCCTGTTTCGTACATTGTTCATTCGTTCCAAAAAACAAGTTTGGTTTTTGTCTTGGGGTTGAGCACTTCAGTCTTCATGCCAGTGGCTTCCTTTTGGCTTTCACCACTGGCAGTCATATGGGTCATTGACTCCTGAAGGCCATCACACACTGTAATGGTCGATTTCTCCGCTGCTGTTTTTGTAACATATTTTGTTTTTTACGGGACAGGGTTGTTAGCCCTGTGCCTAATCCCCAACCTGGAGGACCAGGGTGTCTGTTTTGTCTGCCCCCTCTCCCCACAGACCAGTCTGGCATGGTTGAATCTGCCAGGAGCAAAAAGCCCCCACTGACATGGCATGGTTGAATCTGCCAGGAGCAAAAAGCCCCCACTGACACAGACTCTGGGGATCGTTAGAGCATGCAAGCTGTCCTGCCACAACAAGGCATGACACCAGAGGACAGGGGGACTAGAACAGTTGATCAGGAAAAGTAGTGTAGTCTAGGGAATAGAGCAATGGACTTACAATGGGGAGACCTTGGTTCTGTTCACATTTTTGACAATGACTTCATGTGACTTTTGGCAAGTAGCTTCGGCCTAAGTTTTCTAAAGGGGCCGTGAGTTTGCATGCCCAGCTTTGCACAACTAGGGCCTGATTTCCAGAGGTGTTGAACATCTGCAGTTGGAGATGAGGGAACATCTTAGAAAATGGGGTCCCAGCTGTCTAATATTAGGCAGCTGGAATTAAATGCCACTTTTGTAAATGTGGGGCTTTACCTCTCTGTGCATCAGTTTCTCCAAATTCACAATGTAGATGTAAAGGCGGGTAGACATTTTTAAGGTGTTTTGAGATCTACACTTATAAAATGCTACAGAAGTGCTATGTAGCTTTATTATTTAGGGTTGATTGTTTTTATTTGGAATACATACACAAATATGGATGCTTATCCAAACTACTTGAACTCATGACTGCAAAGCTGGGCTGGGAAGTGCAAGAGAACTGGAGCTTTTATGATTTTGTGTTATTAATTCTCCCACTCAGTAGAAATACTGTATGTGAGAATTGACTTTCTTATTGGCTTTGGGCACTTCCACTATAAAGTACAGTTGAGCACAGAAAACGAACAACTTGTTAAACAAGAGTCTCTACAGATTTCAAAGAGAGGTTCATGTCTGGTTGCTCCTTACTTTCTCTGAAATCCTTAGAATGGACAATGCAAACAGATATTCCTCCATTGTAACCCATTTACCAATTTGGCTCATTTGGGTTCCTCTTGTCTCTCCGTAAACCAGAAGCAGTTCAGAGCTGTCCTTCAAGGGTATATTGAGGCATGTGTAAGGAGCCCAATACAAATAAATATCTGTGTTGTATAGTTTTGTGTGGTGAGGTCACACTATGTCCCGCTTTGCTATATTATTATGAAACATGGCTTAACCAGCTATAGCTCATCAGAGCACATCCTCTACAATTTGATGCAGAACTGGCTGTATCGAGTAAAGAAATGAGGATTTATAAATCCCCATCCCATTGCATTATGCCAGTGCATTATCACATTGAAGTATTTGAGGTAATTAATTAATCTAATGAGTTGTATAGGGGCAAGCCTTGCTTTGTCCCAGCATAATGAATCATGTTATAATGGAATTGTTTTTGTTTTGCAAATATGGAAGGTGGCCAGTTGGAAGGTAATTGTGGGTGGAAATGCTGATAAGACATCAGTAATTTCCTATTAGCTATGAATAGTTTGAATTGCCTAACACAGTAGAGTGGGCACAGCTCTTCTTTGGCAGTGGAACAGGCTAGGCTCTGACATTGTTTATAGGATGATTGCAAGTAAATAATAATAATGAGTTAAAATAAATGCAGTGCTTGTGAAATGTGCCAGCCTGCCAGTCCAGGAGTTTGACTTCCTCTCTCCACAGTGCTGGTCCAACACTGACAGCACCAATGAAAGCGTCTTATTAGTCTCCCACCAACCACTGTGGTCAAACTCCTTTCTAAAGGCACCACCAGCAGTGTGGTGATCATTCAGGTCTTGGCCTCTTTGCTGAGACTGCAAACAAAAGCGACAATTTCCACATGATAAAACTATTGTTGTTATCGGTCAACTGGAAATGAAACTGACACCACCAATTCATTTCATGTAAGATTTGATCCAAAACCTATTGTTGTCAATGGGGATCTTTCCATTGACTTTAACTGACTTTGGATCTGTCCCATAGTGACCAAGATCTCATCAGAGGGTAATGAATTTTATTCACTATTGATCTGAACTAGATTCAAATAGATTACTAGGATCAGAGAGTTTTAGAATCCTGTTATCAATCGCCTGAGCCATCTAGTCCACTTTCTTCCCTCTAAGAACATACCTCTAATAACATACCTCCTTTACACTGTTTTGCCTGAGTTGGATATTAAAATGAAGGATTGGTCATTGAATTACCTTTTCCTTGTAACAAAGGCTAGTTAGAAAGGTTTTTCTTGTGCAATAAACATATGGAAATGTGTTTATTGATATCCCTGTGCACTTCCTTTGGTGTTTCACAGAAGTCCTACTCTCATTACAAAGTCTGAAGATGAATTTAAAGAGAGGGTGCTACAGCAGTTAGTAGTGGGAGTTCTCCACTGTTCTCCACTCCATTGTGTGAGGACTTGCATGAGACATCTATATCTACATCTCTGTCTCACCCTCACTCCCACCCCAAACACACACACACACACACACACACACACATCAAAGCTACATTAAAAGAACACTATTAAGGCTACAAAGTCAAGTCCTCAAAATGTAGGAAATGCCAGAAGGTACCTGTGCATTCCAATCAGGAAGCTTCCTCCTCCCTGCTGCCTGGACACCAGATTGAGAGCACAGGAAAGAAAACCTCCCTGCTTTTAGTTCTGGTGCCAGCCTGGCCCAAGCTTGCAGCAGCCCAGAACTGTAATTGCAGATAATTTCCTGCTTAGCCCTGGCCTGGAGCATGCTTGGTGCAGATGGAATCATCAGAATTTATTATTTGCAAAGCTCTGGCCATCTTTATTGAGCATGTGTGAACAGTTTTTCGACAATGCCCCCCCTTCCCTCCCAGAGGCTTGTAACTTGGCCATATATGGGCAGATTTTCATAGGGTTGAGAAAAGGCCAGTCCTCTGTCAAATTTCTGATCATGGGAACGAGCCGCTGATGGTCCATCATAGGACCTAACCACATCAGCCACACCATCAGGGGCTCGTTCACCTGCACATCTACCAATGTTATATATGCCATCATGTGCCAGCAATGTCCCTCTGCCATGTACATAGGCCAAGCTGGACAGTCTCTATGCAAAAGAATAAATGGACATAAATCAGCCATCAAGAATTATAACATTCTAAAACCAGTCAGAGAACACTTCAATCTCCCTGGACACTCAATAACAGACTTAAAAGTGGCAATTCTTTAAAAACAAAACTTCAAAAACAGACTCCAACGAGAAACTGCAGAACTGGAATTAATTTGCAAACTGGACACTATCAAATTAGGCCTGAATAAAGACTGGGAGTGGATGGGTCACTACAAAAACTAAAAACTAATTTCCCCATGCTAATTTCCGTCTACTGTTACTCACACCTTCTTGTCAACTGTTTGAAGTGAGCCACCCTGATTACCACTACAAAAGTGATTTTTGATCTGTTGATAATAGCCCACTTTAATTGAATTGTCTCGTTAGACCCCCCACTTGATAAGGCAACTCCCATATTTTCATGTACTGCATATATATCTTCCTATTGTATTTTCCACTCCATGCATCTGATGATGTGGGTTTTAACCCATGAAAGCTTGTGCCGAAATAAATTTGTTAGCCTCTAAGGTGCCACAAGTACTTCTCATTGTTTTTTTCCGTGGTCTTATAGTGGGAAGTGTCTGGCAACCTTAATAGGTGGTGCTATTAACCCCACCTATACTGTGAGGTAAGTATTTAGGTGGTAAAATTTATGCAGAAATATATGCTCACAAACACCTTATTTCCAGTATTTAATAAATCTTAGTGTTTGGATAACATAATGGCAGATTACATTAATGGTGATAAGTGCAAGGGAATGCATGTTAGGGAAAGAAATCTTTTCAGAAATACTGATTATGAATTAGGTAGAACCTCTCAAGGAAAAGTTGGAGTAGGTATGGTCAGCATGTGCTCAGCGCAGTCTATATAGTGATTACAATGCTTGGGTGAGCAAAAGGAACAACAGAAAATATAATATTCTTTTGAATATATGGCATGTTTTTACTCAATTGAGTATTAATTTTGTATTACCTCATCTCAGAGTATAGCTGAAAAAGGGAAATGTCTAGAGAGGGGAACCAGAAAAGGCTTGGGAATTACATATGAGAAGGGTTTTAAAATGAAAAATAAATAAAAAGGATTATAACATTTTGACACAAGAAGAATCAGAAGGGATAGACATTCTCCCTTCACCATGACCCTTATTGCATAATAAAATTGAAAGGCAACACATTTAAATAAATACACCTCTACCTCGATATAACGCTGTCCTCGGGAGCCAAAAAATCGTACCACATTATAGGTGAAACCGCGTTATATTGAACTTGCTTTGATCCCCCAGAGCGCTGCTTTACCGCCTTATATCCGAATTCGTGTTATATCGGGTCGCGTTATATCGGGGTAGAGGTGTACATTAAATATATATAAAGATAGTGTATACTCCACCTATAGGAATATCATTTAATAAGGAGAAGAAAGAAGTAAATAACTTAATGAGATAAAAAAAAAAGTATTATGTATTTACATGTATGAGAAAAAACAGTTACAACTACAGTGTCTAGGTTAAAAAGTAACAAGGGATGTCAATCTTCATACTACAGAGAATGATCTGCTCCAGTGGTCATGCATTGATTACATTGACTAAGGTCATTATGTTTGCATAAATAGTTTATTGTTCTAGCCTGTTGATGTATCAGGAACTGGTTACTGCCAGAGGGAGGACAACAAACTAGATAGGGTCAGAGGCTTG
This sequence comes from Platysternon megacephalum, assembly GCA_003942145.1. Classification (NCBI taxonomy): domain Eukaryota; kingdom Metazoa; phylum Chordata; order Testudines; family Platysternidae; genus Platysternon; species Platysternon megacephalum. The sequence continues at coordinate 1,029,086 of QXTE01000104.1, forward strand.
CTCTAGTATTGTAACTCCCGTGTTTCCTAACGGATTTGATTAGGAATTCAGCTTTACCCTTTAGGTAAATGTATGTGAGTTGAGCACCATAGAGGGATGGGGTTGATAAGAGCTTTACCACAAGCGTTGGATTTCTGAAATTTTGGGTGAAAGAATTCTTTGACTTAGAGAGGGGCAATTCAGATGCAAATTGCTTTACAGTGAATATGCAGTGTTCTTATGGCTGTGTTGGTCCCAGGATATTAGAGGCACAGGGTGGGAGAGGTAATATCTTTTATTGGACCAACTTCTGTTGGTGAGAGAGACAAGCTTTACAGTGACTAGGCAGGAAAGGAGATGAAACGCAAAGTGGGGCCTATGAAGGAGGCAACTTAATCATGTCATTATATGTAATAGCTCAGAATATCTTGTGATATCTATGTCACCACAGTGATGGGTAACGAATAAATGCTTGTAATAGTAATTGGTATTAGGCAGATGAAAATAATGTGGAAACCTCACTGAAATAGCAGTTACTGTTCAAATCTACAGGCTGAGCTAGCAGCCAAGAAGAGATGAGGTGGAAGATCATTAATATCCAGTATGGCAATGCCTCTTTTCCAAAGCCCAGTGTCCTTCCCGCAGGCTGGAGAGACTGCATATTATCTGTTTCTCACACACCACTGCAGGGTGAACAACCTGAGTAATGCATTATTTCTTGGGCTTTATACAGGTGTCCTGAGCTTCACCCTGTGGGCTCAACTGAATGTGCAGCAGAGGGTCCAATATATTGAGTATGTCCCACTTGTAGACGGGCATCTTTAAAAGTCTTCACAGTGATCTCATATTTGTTCATCAAGTTTAGTGTCCCCACAAAAAATAAATAAATAAGAAATTTAAGAAACTATACATTGAAATCGGCCTAACACCTGTTATATCTCAGTGTCATATTAATACCATTATGCAGCTAGCTGTTATGAGGGTTAGAAAAATAGGTATTCCTATAATGACCATTGTTTACAAGCATCATTATATTAAGACAAGTATTGAAAACACCAAAATAGATGTCTTTTTCTTTTTCCTCAGAACCTTGCAAAAGAAGCAGAGACATTTCAAGCAGCACATCAGTGGAGGGATGAGTTTGGGGTAAGTTTTTTCACTTTTCCCTCATCTACCTTTTCAAAAAATTCCCACTTTACAACTGCCACTCTATTCTTGCAAATGTAACTTGTCAATACAGCTGTGTCAGCAGGGATCTGTTCCCCTGAAAACATGGATGTGGCCTGATTGAAAGAATCAGTGCTGTACATGTGCTAATTTGCTTTGCAATGAACAATGAATACATTTTGAGTTAAATCAGTTTCTGTAGGACAGTGGTGTGACTCAGGGACCCTAGGGTAACCCACATTGAAAATGCCTAGGGCAGGGCAGGCTGCAAAAAGGAAAGCAGATTCTCCCAAAACTGATGTTTAACATTGTAGTTAGACTCACCGACTAGCCACAAAACTGTGGTCCTGATCCCCTACACTGGTTATCAAGAAGCTAGAAAAAAGAAATCACACAGTCCCCCTTTATTGCATTCCAGTCTCTGGCTCCCAATCAGCAAATAGGTCCAGTAAAGCTCTATTCACTATACTAAATGTTCTTCTGATTCCCAAAGGACCAGTCACATTACTAGATAAATATTAGTTTGGATCTTACCCAAAATACCACGCTGCCAGCCAATCCTTTGGTATTTAAATCTAAAGGTTTATTAGAAAAGAAAAGAACGAGAAGAGAGTTGTTAAATGGTCAAAACAATCAGATACATATATGGACTCTGAAGTTCTATGTATCAGGTTCTTAGCAGCACTGGTGAGTTTGCTAGCTTGTAAAGTTCCTTTGGAACACATACAAAGCATGGATAGGTATATCAGTCCTTTGTTCTAAACTTCCGTTTGTAGAGAAGTTACTTCAGAGATGAGAGGCAGGACTGAAGACCAAATGGAGATGATGCAGTTGACTTTTTATATCCTCTGCCATGTGACTTGAACATCCTTTGTCCCAAACACAAACTCACTGCACATGGGCATGGTATGGTATTGCCACCCTAATTTCTGTGCTGCTGCCTTCAGTGCTGGGCCCTCAGTCAGCAGCTGCCGCTCTCCGGCCACCCAGCTCTGAAGGCAGCTCAGAAGTAAGGGTGGCAATACCGCAACCCCCCTAAAATAACCTTGCAATCCCCCGCAACCCACTTTTGGATCAGGACCCCCAGTTTGATAAACGCTGGTCTCCCCCATGAAATCTATAATGGTAAAGGCACACAAAAGACCAAATTTCACAGGGGGAGACCAGATTTCACGGTCTGTGCTGTGTTTTTCATGGCCATGAATTTGGTAGGGCCCTACTCATACAGACAGAGAGTTAAAAAAATGACTTAGGTCCTGGCCAAATTCAGATCCTGTAACTAGCGCAGAAGAGCCTGGATAACTAATGAGCAAAAGTCTGCTGTTTTGGTGGTCTCCGTGCACAAGGGTGTGGATAGTTTTAGATACTATGTTTGATCATGCACTCTTTTACTGCTACACTAGGCACTTGTGCCACCTGGCTAGCACTGTCTCTGGGCTTTGCTTTTTTTCTTTTGCCTTTCACCTTCAGTGGGAAAGATGCAGATTGTCATACTCCCTTCAGGAAAGCTTCTGGTCTCATCAGAATTCATCACCAAGGAGAGATCTCAAAGTAATTTTTGAAATGTAATTTTATATTAATGCACGCAGCTCAGGCAGTGGCTGGAGTTATAGAGTTAAGGCAATCACAATCTGTGCATATCTCATAGGCCGAAAGAGTCTGCAGTTGGATTTGTAATAAATTAGCTGCAAACCAAGCTTGTGCTTTACTGTTTTGAGTTAGGATGAGAACACTGTGCAGAATATAATAACCTTGACATTAGGTTATGCAATTAAATTGAGAATAAATGTATTAAGCGTCTTATAATTTAATTTGTTCTATTTTAGCCAGAAGTAATCTTTCTTCTCTTCTGGCCTACTTTTTAGAAAATGCCTGATCAAATTAGCTTGCACACAGATCTTTTTGATAAACTTTTTTTTCACTGCAAGATTCATTCTCCTAATGATTGTTTTGGAAACAGAAGCTGTACTGTAGAAGGCTTTCAATGGACTCTGCTTCTTATTGTATTTGTGGTTCCAGAGTGTCTTTTATGGAGTTGTTTCTTTTCTAGGATTTGCTTTTGGGTTATTAAAGCCCCTTCAGCACCATGCATATGAATCACAAGAGAAACAAGCTTTTTTGGACACAGTCTATTGCTGATTTTAATTAGCTCATGCTCAGCAATGGTCTTGACAGCCATATTGTAGCACAATGATAGCCTGCGGGGTTTTGGAGGGTAAAAGAAAAAAAACAAAACAAGCGAAAAAGAATATATATAACATGGGAGGCTCACTCTTACAGAGTGACTATATGGGCTGATTTCAGTGGAAGAAACCGAGGGGAGCGAGGGTAAAAGACATGACATAAGTTCTGAGGTCTGTATAGAGGTATAAGAAGTGTGCCAGTAGGAAAAGTGTCAGAGCATCTGTTGTAACAACTTGTTCTGAATGTAAATATTTGTGCACAATTACACAACAAAAGTGTGTAAAATATACTAAGGTTTGAACAAGGAAGTGTTTAAAATATACTAAGGTTCCAAGATTTTGTGTCTGAGCTAGAGTTGTACTGGGACAGAGATCTAGTATCCTTGGATAATTAGGTGATGCTAAAATAATTGGTGTGGGGCAAATCTCCAAAGGTTCAGTTCAGAGAGGACTCTAAAAACCCAAAGTTTATACAAACTTACCCAAAACTCTTTCTGGTTAATTCTGCTGATAGTTTAATGTAGACCTAGTAAAAATTCTCTGACTCTTTTTGGGGGTGGGGATGGTTAGGAAGAATGTAGATGAAATTCAAATTTGGATGAAAACAAAGAGACTCTCTTGTGGAAAGAGGCCTCGTTTTTTAATGATCTCTAGTTCCAGGAGAGAAGACTTTCTTATAATATTTCTAGTTTCTAGCTTTATTTTCCAGCTGAAACTGAGAACTGTTACTACTCAAGAACTGCAGGCAAAAAGTAAATGAACTTCACTTTTTTCCATGCTCAAAAGCTCAGAATTTGGGATGTTTTAGTAGAGTGTCAGATCAATATTTGTTTTACTTGAACTGGTTCGAGAGATATTCCTCTCCTCCCATCCCCCATCCCCAAAGTCAGGGGATGTATCAATAACAAACCTAGCTGGCATCTGGAAAGTTATGATTCAGGTGTTTGGTGTCCAAACAAACAACACAAAAGTGACTATTTAGGGCTGCACCAAGTATAAGAGTTAACCTACTTCAGAAAGGGAAGCTTTTGACAGAAGAGACTGACTTTGCTGGGATTGCATGGTGGTGTATACTGAACATAAGAACATAAAAGAGGCCGTACCGGGTCAGACCAAAGGTCCATCTAGCCCAGTATCTGTCTACCGACAGTGGCCAATGCCAGGTGCCCCAGAGGGAGTGAACCTAAAAGGCAATGATCAAGTGATCTCTCTCCTGCCATCCATCTCCATCCTCTGACGAACAGAGGGTAGGGACACCATTCTTACCCATCCTGGCTAATAGCCATTTATGGACTTAGCCACCATGAATTTATCCAGTCCCCTTTTAAACATTGTTATAGTCCTAGCCTTCACAACCTCCTCAGGTAAGGAGTTCCACAAGTTGACTGTGCGCTGCGTGAAGAAGAACTTCCTTTTATTTGTTTTAAACCTGCTGCCTATTAATTTCATTTGGTGACCCCTAGTTCTTGTATTATGGGAATAAGTAAATAACTTTTCCTTATCCACTTTCTCAACATCACTCATGATTTTATATACCTCTATCATGTCCCCCCTTAGTCTTCTCTTTTCCAAGCCGAAGAGTCC
>QXTE01000104.1:1034792-1046850 GCA_003942145.1 Platysternon megacephalum
CCAGGTGCCCCAGAGGGAGTGAACCTAACAGGCAATGATCAAGTGATCTCTCTCCTGCCATCCATCTCCATCCTCTGACGAACAGAGGCTAGGGACACCATTCTTACCCATCCTGGCTAATAGCCATTTATGGACTTAGCCACCATGAATTTATCCAGTCCCCTTTTAAACATTGTTATAGTCCTAGCCTTCACAACCTCCTCAGGTAAGGAGTTCCACAAGTTGACTGTGCGCTGCGTGAAGAAGAACTTCCTTTTATTTGTTTTAAACCTGCTGCCTATTAATTTCATTTGGTGACCCCTAGTTCTTGTATTATGGGAATAAGTAAATAACTTTTCCTTATCCACTTTCTCAACATCACTCATGATTTTATATACCTCTATCATGTCCCCCCTTAGTCTTCTCTTTACCAAGCTGAAGAGTCCTAGCATCTTTAATCTTTCCTCGTATGGGACCCTCTCTAAACCCCTAATCATTTTAGTTGCCCTTTTCTGAACCTTTTTTTTCTGAACTGGATTTGTCCCACTGTTTAAGAAGATGGAGATATGGAGTAAGTAGAGAGAGATGTGGCCTAGAGCTGGTAAAGAACTAACATTTTCTCAGTGAACTGTGTAAACAAAGGGGTAGAGTTCCGTTTTCAACCCTGAGTTAGCAAGGTGGAGTCAGTAAAGAGCAACTTGAAGCAGAGGGTTAAGTTTGGTATTTTAGAGGGAACAATATTAAGACCCAATCCATTGCACACTGAATTCAGGATGGGTCTTTCCACTGATGTCAGTGGTCTTTGAATCAGGCCCTAAAGGACCAAACCTGCATTCTGTGTTCACCTAACTCATAGATTCATAGACTTCAAGGCCAGAAGGGACCATCATGATCATCTCATCTGCCTCCTGCACATTGCAGGCCACAGAACCTCACCCATCCACTCCTGTAATAGACCCCTAGCCTCTGACTGAGTTATTGAAGTCCTCAGATCATGATTTAAAGACTTCAAGTTACAGAGAATCCACCATTTACACTAGTTTAAACCTGCAAGTGACCCAGGCCCCATGATCCAGGGGAAGGCGAAACCCCTCTCCCCACCCCCAAGGATCTTTGCCAATCTGACCCCAGGGAAAATTCCTTCCTGACCTCAAATATGGCGATCACTTAGACTTTGAGCACGTGGGCAAGACCCACTTCCGCTGAATTGATTGTGGTTTTTTGGTGTGCAAGGATGAGACAATACATACAGATTGCAAAGCATTTCAGGTTCAGTAATCTCCTGGAAGCTGTAATGAATCTATGTCAGATGTAAGATGTAGGCACATTGCCAATAAACCTTTATTACACAAGAATGTTTAGAAATCATAAATATAATAGAAACCAAATGATTTTTGTACAGAATTTCTTTTAAAAATCCATTTTAACATGATTGCTTTAGAGTTTTAACTATTGTAAAGAGTCTAATAACTTCTTAATGTCTCACATCAATAATTTAACATTGGGGTAGTGGGAATAATTACTGAAAAGGTGCCTTAACATTTCAAAGGAATATTAGAGATCTTGGATATTTTCTGGAGTAAAGGAGGGAAGCTTTAATTAAATATTGGTTTGTAAAATATAGTTTTTCTGATTAAATGCAATGCCAATTAAAATATATCTGATTTGCAGTTACCTTTAAGGCCATAAAATACAATGTGCCTCTTATGAAAGTGTTAGGTCTCTAGAGACCTATGTGAACACTATGAAGAAGAATCCAAAATATTGAACAGCAGGAACATAACGAGAAAAAGAAAAAAGGCCCACTTAATTCACTGCCCTTCTCCATTTCCTTTATTCCCGGCAGCATGCAATTCCCTAGCTGAATATAGAGCTGGAGAAACAAAAAATGTACTTATAAATTAGTTTGGATTAATGCAGCCATCAAATCAACCAAACCTCATCAGCAGCTACTTTGAATTTCTTGAGAGATTTTGAAGACTGAAAGGAAGATATTTTTTGTCACTTGTGATAGTTCAATTATTCTTTTGGATTTCAGGGGCTTTTTAAAAGAGAAGGAATAGCGTGTGTAGAGGGGACATGTTCTGTATTGAAATAATTGCTTGATTCCCCAAATGGATCTCTTACAATTACATTTGGTATCACATTTGATTGCATTGCAATGGTTTGTTAGCTAAAGCAATTTGGTTTCCAGTTGGGTCCATAATATTAATTGTACTTACACATGTATAAACGTAAGGAATATCTCATTTGTATTTTAACAAGCAGAGTCTTTCTGCATGGCTTATTAGCATCCACTTATGTATAAGAAGACTGCAGTGAAGACTTCTAGGAATTAATTATCATGGAAAAAGAGTCTCTTAAAAAATCCTTTCAGTGTGTTATCTTTTAAACAATGGTATTCTTCTGGACTCTTTAGGGACCATCTTAATTCCCTGTATCTTAATATTTCAGAGATAATATTTGGTTTGATTTAAAAATAGGCCAGAGTTTGAGTATCAGTTGAGCTTAAGTTTGAGGCACAGAGAAAAGGTCACAAAAATGTTATTGTGGATCATGTATTTTCATACCTTTCTAGTCTTCTTGAAGAGAGAAGGTTGGCTTCATAAAACTGTAATGAAAAGTTGCTCAGTAGAGAGGCAAAGGATAGAAATGATAATTGAGATTAATCTATTCTCTTACCATGAGAGGTGATCCTTTTTTGGTCAGGGTAGACACATATTGGGGGGAGCAGTAGCTGGAGCTTGTTTTGCTTGACCTCTCCTATGGATTGAAGACTTCAGTCTCCAGGGCTGTCTGTTATCTTTCATGAACACTGAGTCAGCACCAAAAGAGTTGTATCTTAAAAACACCAGCTGAAAATCTTGCCAATTGTATTGTTTGTTGCCTGACCTTTCAACTTCTGAGATGGCAGAAAGAAATCAGACATCAGAGGCAGAGTTGGGGTGCAGTTCTTCACTGATTTGTACCTCATGTAGCCATTTGTGTTTATACAAAGTGGTCCAGCTTCTCTGTTACTCAGTATCTTGCATGGTCAATTGCACCAGTGCAAAGTAGGTGGGAAAAGCTACCATTCCGATTTGGTACCATTTCCTTCCCACTTTCACTGGTATAAATGTCTACGCAAGCTGCAGGGGAAAAGAGAACTAAGCCCAGTGACTGCAGGTGGAAAGTAGGTGGAGTTGAGAAATCTGATTAAAAACATAAATGGCTCAAGGTAATGGAGAACCAGTCCCATGCTGGTATGTATCAATCTTTTCTATGTCTTCACAACAGGGCCTGATCCAAAGCCTATTGAAATAAATGGGAAGACTTCCATTGATTTCAGTGGTTTTTGGATCAGGCCCTGTGCTTCTGAGATATATGTGATTGAGATGATAACAGTGTGATTAATCTAAATTGACAGACAGATGGTCATGGTCTTAGGGAGAAGAATTTGTTTTCCTCTGAAGGGCCCTGTGCTACCTTCACTTATGTGACACATATCTTTGATTTGTGCATAATTTAAATGAGACATGCCATATATCTCGCTGCAATAATGTGAAAATGGAATTCTGCTGTCAGCTGTGTGTGCACTTTGTGGTCTTCCCACTCATGGAATTGTGCCTCATATAATGGAGATGGTGAGAAGAAATAAAAATGGAGCATAACATGCTGAAATGAGCAGTCATGTAGATTGTTCTGATGTTTCTCTGATGCTTATCCAAATCATCCTAACCTTTCGGGTCTGTGCAAATGGCTCAAAGTGTTGCAGGAAAAAGATTTCCAGTACTGCCTGTTTTAAATTGGGTAGGAAATATCTCAATTACAGTCTTTCTATCAGTACTCAAGTTGTGATTCTTTTCCCTTAAGTTAACTGAAATGTCTTCCAAATTAAAAAAACAACAAAAAAAACCCAACACCAGTTTTAATTGAGTTCCTAGTGTATTTAAACCTTTTCCACCATCCTTTATGTAGGATGGCAACAACTGGCAAGGAGATAGAGCTCTTAATTTAGAAGTTTTATGAAACTGTTACAGGATTGAAATTTGGCCTAGACAAATGTGCCATTAGAGATAAATACTAAGGGCTTGGTTCTCCTTACACTATTTTTTTCACTTAGAAATATGTGAATCCCTTTGGCCAGATTTTGAACTGTTGGATGGGTGTCAATCCAGAATAACTCTGCACTCCAGTGGAATTGCCCTTGACTGGTGTAAGTAAGAAGAGAATAAAGCCTGATTAAATCCCTGGGAAAGTAAATACTAGAACTCTAGACTAGATCACTTATGGCCTTTTTTCTCTTTAATTTCTATCTTCCTGAGAATGGCAGCTACTCCTTATGGTTCATCCTCCAGTGCTTTGTTCAGTGTTCTCAGAAGTTCTTGCACTAGTGACTCAATGGGACTATGATAGCTGAAGATTTAGTCCTATAATTTTGAACTCCTTGCTCTTCAGGTATACTCTTTTAGACTTGCTAGTACAGTAGGAAGCTCCTCTACAGACTCTGCATCACTTCAGGTGGGAAAAGAAGAGTTTATGGACCTAAAAACACTTTTGAGAAGCGCTGAATCTAACATATCCCGTTTTCTAATATGCCTCTTTGGGTCTTTGTATTTTGGTGCCTCTTTACATGCTTAACTTCATTGCAGAAGTTTAACCTTTTAATATAAGTCATTTTAAAAATTACATCCATCCAAAAGAGAAAATTCACTGGTAAGGATGGTGCCAGGAAAGCTTTTATGGTGAGGAGATAAACAGTCAGTCAGTCATTTTATTTTTCAAACACCTCACTTTATATGAAAAATTTAAAGTGTGAACAGACATCACGTACCATCTCTACATATTGACCATGCAGCTAATTAAAATTTGTGCTGTTTCTGATAGGGGTGGGAGGTGGCTGGGCTCAGTGTAATTTAAATCTTCTCATCTTTTAGACACCACTGGAGAAAACACATGTGCATTATCACCTTCTTTGGATATGATTGTTTAATGTGGTTTCTGAACAAACATCTAATTAAAAGCAAAATGTACTATTGTACCCAATTTATTAGCACCCTGCAGGTTCTCTAGCTTAGTTTAAAGAACATACTGTACTGTTAAGAGATGCTTCTGGCAGGCTGCTGTCTTCTTAGTACCTATTTTTCCAAGAGTCTTAAATGACTTGGTAGCACCATTATAGGACTAATTATTTATTTTTGTCCATACTACATTCCAATGGCTGATTTAGTAGCTACTTTAAGTTTGTGATAAGTGATTCTTAAAGTGCAGTTTTACTATCCTAAGTGACTCTAAAAATGGCATTGTGGGATTCCATTTGTATTGTTTCTCAATTTCCAAATCAAATGTTAGTTTAAAATATAAATATTTTTCCAATAAATGCAAGCCGTGCCAGCGTGACCCAGCTCAAGATGGATTTCTTTTTCTTCTTGTGCATCATCACCACTAAAGAAGGTCCTGCAGGTTAAATGAGACCACCAATTACATCTGTTCAACCCCATTATCTTCATTTGGAATTTAGTTAGCAAATTCGTTGGTGTGTGAGAAGGAAGAAAATTAAGTTCACTCAGCTGCAGTGGTTTTGCACTGCTAATAGGAGAAAAGCAGTAAAAACATACTTTTATCTTCACTAGAATAAACAGATATATCTCTGAATATACAAAAGGAACCAGTCAGTTAAGTAACAAGGTGACATTTTGACATAGATACTTTTCAGAATGGAAGCACACTTTAAAAAGTTTGGAGATTCAGTTCCGTTTGAATAGCTTGGATATTTGAGAAGTATCCAAACTATGAATTACCTCCTGGATCTGCAAATTGGGTTGAAAAATCTTTAAAGGATATGATTTTTTGTGAGAATTTCAATATTTTCTCTTTCCCAACTCATGCGATATTTTAAAAACAAGCAAGCAAACAACAAGAAACCACCTCCCAAAAAAGAAAAACCCAACAATCTCCTCCCCCATAAACATTTTTTTTCAATTTGGCAATTCTGTTTCAAGAAGGCTGGAATCTGAATATGCCAAGGTGCCCAGAAGTGCAGAATAATTGGGGATGAAGGGGGAGGGTAGAAGAGGGAAATAACCAAATTTATTTGAAACTGGAAATAGATTTGCTTTGAGATTTTGAGGGGAGTAGAATAGATGAGGTTTTTTTCCCCATTCAAACATTTGTTTTCATCTTCTCTCTCTAGATGTCAGGGCAGTGCAGGCTTAATGTTGGCTGCAGGGCTGGCTCCAGGCACCAGCGCAGGAAGCAGGTGCTTGGGGCAGCCAATGGAAAGGGGTGGCACGTCCGGCTCTTCAGCGGCAATTCGGCAGCGGGTCCCTCAGTCCCTCTCGGAGGGAAGGACCGGCCGCTGAATTGCCGCCGAAGAATGAAGCGGCATGGTAGGGCTGCCACCGAAGTGCCGCTGATCGCGTCTTTTCCCTCCCCCCCCTCCCTTCGCTGCTTGGGGTGGCAAAAAAGCTCCCAGACTTGGTCCTGCCTCAGCACAGGAAGCTGGATTTGATGACTTCTCGAGGTCCGTCCCAGCCTACATTCTAGAGGCTCACATTTTTCTTCATATGTCACAGACATTTTGTGTGGCTTAGGACAAATATTTAATCTGTCTGTGACTCACTTTCCTCTGTGTAGAAAGAAAAAAAGACAATTGTAATATTGATGGAATCTGTATAGTAGGGTAGTTGTGAGGTTTAATATTTTAATGTTTGAAGCCCTCAATGGAGATACTATAATGCAAAATATGGCAATAATCTGAAAATCTAATGACCCAAGAAACAAAAAATGGCATTTTTACCACAGTATGTATACATAATTAATGTCAAGAGCTGATGTTCCAAGGCTACCAGCTCATACCACAGCTAAAGATGGCAAGTATTTGATGTCTCTCCAAGATACACAATTCAAAAGTTAATGATATTCCCACTCAGTCAGGCTTGACTTTAAAATGCACTTAAAACTATAAAGAGAAGATCTGCTGGATACCCACTGTTAACAAAAACATTTTATATTGGAGGTTTGGTTCGTATCCTTCCATCCATTTTGTGCTGTGCCTCTGACTTCATGAAAGTTAAACAAGTGAGGTGAGATTGTGACTCTTTTTTGTGACTTTTGTGAAAGTGATATTGTGCCACTGAAGGAATGAGACACTTCTCTGAGACAAGGTGGTTGAGGTAATATATTTTATTGGACCAATTTCTGTTGGGGGGAGAGAGAGAGAGAGAGACTTTTGAGCTACACAGAGCTCTTCTTCAGATCTGGGAAAGGTACTCATAGTATCACAGCTAAATATAATATTGTATTTAGATCCACAGGTATAGATCTGTACTATCTAGTTGAGGAACTAGCTCTAGCTGTGGTGTGTATGTGTAATAAATTCAAATTGTTATGCATTTTCCATTTGATGACATGTTCATAAATCATATTTAATTTTCAATGGTAAATATGACATTATTTAAAAAAAATCTTTCATATGTTAACCAAAATGGACCCTCCTTACATTTAGAACTCAAATAATCCAAATAATTAATCTAAATTGAGCTCATCCCTCTGCAGTCTTTAGGAGATGCACAGAGGCATGGTACTCCTAAAACTGTCACAGAAGGACCTGAATCTGCATGTTTGCCTCCTGTTTTTCCAGGTATCCTCAGTGCACAAGGCTACAGATGCCTCCTCTTAGAGGGGAGGATGCAGAGGAAACTCAAAGGAAGAACCTTGTTTGGAGTTTTATTGGAATTTTTCTCCTTTTCTTCTTTTTCCCGCAGTTGGGGAACACTTGGCCATTAGACACATACTAAACCAATATTTAAATAACTGTAAGTACTAATACTAATGAATAGGTGACATTTTGCAAAAATGACTGTGTCATTATTATTGGGATTGTATAATGAAGGTGACCTTCCTTTTAAGTGATGACTTCAATCTGAAAATGGTATTGTCACAAATATTACAAAATGTCATCTGAATGAAAAAGGAGGGTGCAGCTGGAATCGACCCAAGGCTGTCATGTACACAATGTACTGATTAAAAGCAATCAAAGCTGATCTGAGCTAACCAAATACAGGAATCCATTCTATAATAAAGAACAAAAATAAAGAGAAAAGGAATGACGTATCAAGCTGCTTGATTGCTTTTAATCATTTTTCTCTTATGAACTCTAATGTTTCTTTAAGGGGGGGGGGAAAGTTCTATCTTAAGGTAAGTGCTTTGCTTTTAGGAAGACTTTCGTATCTTCTTTATGAGAAGTACCCGTAGTACTTGGCATTCATGCAGGGCAGTGCAAGGGAATATAGTGTTAGAGCAGGTTGGCCTTTAGATAAAATGATAGGGCACAGAACAACAATTTGTATGTGATAACATTACTTGGTTAAAAATAATAAAAATGTGCGTGTTATATGGTCAAAGAAGAGACAGAAGGAAAAGTGACAATAGTTAGAAACAGCAAGACAAGGGAAAAAACACACACAAAATGAACTGCTTGTCTACACAGAGAAACTTCCTAGTATAGTTATACTATTATATCTCCCTGTGCAGACACGCTTATTCCATAATGAGTGACTTTTTCTGATTTAATTCATACTACTTGAAAAACAACATATTCCAGATAGGGATTATAGTCTGATTCAACATTCAGTGATGTCAATGGCAGTTGGTAGACTCCAAATGAAATTTAATGAATCTGAATGAGGATTTCCGATGGTGACCAATACCATTACTACTTGGCACATATTGCTAAACAAATATGCACTGATTTCTGCACATAACACACCTGCAGGGGTCAACATGACAAAGCTTAAGTGTGCAACACAGTGTGTGACAGACCCAAGGTACACACACATGTTCCTTCAGGAAACTTAAAATAGTGTAAGATTAATTTATTGTGGGTGAAAAATTATCTATAACCGTATTGTCATGGTGCTTTATTTCTGCTGTAAATAAGTTTCAACAATAGAAGTGAGCTGAGGCTACGATTGTGTGGAACACTGACAGCTTTGGGACAAAAATGAGTGATATTCCTTGAAATGAGAGTCACCTGAACAAAAAGAGGGACATTTAAAACCTAAAAATTACAGTAATGACCAAAAAGAGTTGTATTACCTGTCTTAGTTGATTCCTATTTGAAATATAGGGAAATGTAGTGGCATTGCTGTATAATAGTTGTTAGCAAATGTTGACTTTGGATGGTGGATACTGTATAAGGCTGATCATAGGATTGATTCTCCCCAATTTTTCCAGAAGGAGAAACCAAGGCACAGAAGTTAAGGGATTTGTCCAAAGCCACACAGAAATTGGCAAAGCCGAGATTGAGAAATAGGAATTCCTGCCTTTTGTTTCGATGCACAGTCTTCCGTTAGACCAAGCTGCTTCCCAAACAAATGTTAGGGTAAGTCTACACTTAGTGTGGTGTGTAGACTATAGACACTACATGCTCAGCTAGAATGGGTATAAATAGAAGTGTAGATGGTGAGGCAAACAGAGTACAGCTACACCAGTAACTTAGGGTATATACCTACGCCTCTTTGTTTTCAGCTTAAACCTACTTTAACCGAAAAAATCCTGGGTTTTACAAAAAGTATTATTAGCAGACATGCCAAACCAGCAAAAAAACCAAAACCAAAACAAACAAACAACCCCCCTCCCCCGCAGAAATAGGGCTTGTTTTTGGCTTAATTGGCTTGTGAGTTGTTTGTTGGCTAGTTTTTGGCTTGTAGGCTGTTGCTTGTTTGGCTTGTAGATTGTTGCTTCTTTTTTTTTTTTTGATCGGGGGCAAGGAAGGGAAAGCAGGGGTAAGGGGGGGAAGAGAGTCAGGGGTGCACAACGGGCCCACCACAGTTCCGGACTGCATGCCGGGGGGATCTAGTCGCATAGAGTGTTGGGGTTCTTAGGGATTGGTTTGTTTTGGCCTTGTTTTGAAATGGGATTAGCTTGATTTTTGGCTTATTATGAAAGTCGGGGTGCTTATTTACCGCGTGAAAGTTGGCAACTGCGATTTAGTGTGTTTTTTTTCTTGATTTTTCACCCTACTTTTGAATCATTCAAATATATAAAAATAACTCGTTATATCAGAAAAATACAATACATTGCATGAGATATTATGATACATTAGTCTGTGTGTATATGCAAAACTGCCTGTTGAAGTAACGCTATGTATTAGTCTAGATGAAGATAACACAATAAACAAACAGGCACAAATGCAAACTCTGAAGTGCATGTGCATCTGAATGAACTGATGAAACTTATGCCCACCAGGTACACATTTCAAGCTGTTAACAAATAATGGTTTAAGGATCTGACACTAAATTGGGAAGAAAACGAAAATCTGTATCAGAATACGTTTCAGAACACAAGGAAGTATTCAAAATTTAAAAAAAAAACAGGAGAAAAGGATGAAGTTGAGTTAATGCGCTGCAAATGGTGAGGCCCAATTATTAAATGTAAATATTTATAGGCAAATAGTTCTAAGTCTAAATAGTAAACTGTGTTTATTCAAATGAAAAGTTTTATTTGGAAATTAGATATTTTTTAAACCCATTTAAAGGCATTGTGTTTTGAGTTCTGTTTTAGTTCTTCAGCAAGCCACATTGAATTCCATTAATCAAAGCATTAATCTACTGAATATTTTCCCCCTGTCCTTCTGTCCACCAAAATAAACCCCGATATTTACCCAGAACAATTAATAGCTTTTTCAACCAATTTCCACCTGTTTTTTTTGTTGTAATAAACACCGATAAAATTCCTGGGAAAAATAAAATAAAAACCAAAAATGAAGGGCCCTATATATACCCTACACAGCTCAGGTATGTACCCTATCCAAGCAGTGCTTCCCATGATAGCAGTACTATTCTGCTGCCTCCCTGCTGCCAGAGTCTTTCCCCTCCGTCTTCCCCCACCAGAAACTTTTGCTGTGGACTGTTGCTTCCCACCGCAGAGTGGACGTAACCTGCCTTTCACTGCAGTGTAGCTACACATACCCTCCACACCACTGCAAGTGTAGACAAGATCACTACAACTCTTAAAGTCCTTAAACCAAGAAAATGAACTCTTAAACTTGATAGACTCTCTTTGTATCTCTACCTTGTGTTCAGGCATTCTGCCTTTTGCAATAAGCTTAGGTAAGTGGGTTATTTATTTTCAAGTTCAATTTTTTGCAGCATATTTTATTAAAAAATACTATGTCTCATCTCCACTGACTGAAATTACAAATTGGGTTAAAGTAGACACTTCTGGCTGTTGAGGGGCTGAGAGAAGTGACATAAAGTTTTTCTCGCCTGGTGAGTTGGAAATGAGTGGTTCTATTCTATTCAGTTTTATTATTTGGTCCTCATCACTGTAGTATCTGAGCACCTTCCAGAAGTGCATCGAATTATGTGACTCGCAACTGTCGTGTGATTCTTTCTTACTCTTTTCCACTTCCCAAAGATAAAGTGTTCAGTAGTTTTGTTTGTGGGTTTTTGTTCTTTGCAGAACAGCAAAAATTAAAAGAAAATCTGTGCAGCCATTAGTTTTATTACATCTTAGTATTGGAGAATCTGTGATTTTTAATATCTTTCCACTCATTTTTAAAAAAAGAAACAAACAGAGTTGCAGGGAAGAACTTCTATTAGGTCTAAATAAAGGAAAGTTGTAAGAATACAAATATTAAATTTAAGTTTACATATAAAATATAACTATTTTGGAAACCTAAAAACAGACCTACAAATGTAATAAGTGATTGGTTCCGATTTTGTACCAGTGCAATTAAGTTAATAATCTGGACAAAAAATATAACTATCATTAATATATGATTAGTGATACAGACCTTTGTTAGTTAACATATCTTAGTTTCCCTGGCTTAATTCATTAGACTAACCAGAAAAAAAAATCACCTTTAACTTCATTTTTGTATTAAATAGGTAATAAAATCAGTTGTACTTATACATACTCAGTAGTTACCTTGTGGTGCTGAAATACTGTACATTCCATTAAATGTTGTTTTATTCCAGTGATTGTAGGCAGGGTATGCACATAATAGACAGGGCCGGCTCCAGGCACCAGCTGACCAAGCAGGTGCTTGGGGCGGCCACTCGGGAGAGGGGCGGCACGTCCAGCGATTCGGCGG
>QXTE01000104.1:1047694-1073395 GCA_003942145.1 Platysternon megacephalum
TTTTTTTTTTTTTTTTTTTTTTTGCTGCCTGGGGCAGCAAAAACCCTGGAGCCGGCGCTGATAATAGATGTCAAAGCTGAATAATTAAAGTATGATTGTTTTTGTTCCTTATTAACTGGGTGAGTTTTGGATATTCCTTAAACCTGGCATCTGCCCACCTGACACATCTTAGAGATTTAGAAAAATAATTGAAATCAATCTTACAAAGAGGGTAAGATTTATCTCAATGAGAGCCCCATTACAATAATTGCCATTATGCCAGTTACGTTTGTATGTGGGTGAGACAAACCGTTGGATTAGAATATGTGGTCTGAAATGGCCTGAATTTCATTACCCTTTTGGAATTGTTTAGAGCCAATGGAGAGATTTAATAGCTTCTCTCTAATCTTTCAAATTTAGCTAGCTACAGCGCTAACAATACGTCAGCTGCAGTATAACATTTTTACATTTGTAAATAACTCAATGGGTTTTTGTGAATAGACTTTAAGGGGTGGTATAAACCAGAATAAAATTTTAAATCTTTCCAGAAAAAAGAAAATGATTTTTAAAATGAATGTTAGGCACTGAAGTCATAGGGAGTCCTTCCACTGATTTAAATGGCCTTTGCATCAGGCCCATAATTGGTATATGAAGACCAAATTCAGTTCTGTTACACACGGTTGAAATATTATAACTCGGAGGAGAGTGGGGCCCTGTGAGTTTCATGTACCAGCAGAAATACAGCATGTTCGTTCTCTCTTTGTGTGAGAGAGTTAGTACACACACAGAGAGAGAGAGAGATGTGCAGACAGATTCTCCACTTGTTCCTGCAAGTGAACTAAAATGGAAAGAAATACAAGAAAACTTTAGTAGAAGTGTGAGATGTGAATGGTATAATTTTTGCATCTTTTTTTGGTCTTACATTGTCATCATGTAACAGATTCCTTGCTAGAGGCTTTTGTACTGTGTACAGGTGTAAATAACTGAGAAAAAAATTACTCAGTCTTCATCGCTCCCATCCTTTGTTTTGTATTAGGGTATTTTCTCCAAGATGTTTCATTTAAACTGTTGAGTATAATATACTCTCTCTCTCTCTCTCCTAGGACTTTTGTAGTGCTTTTCGTCTTCAGCTACCAAAGCATTTTACAAAAAAAGATTAGTAGAGCTGGTCGGGAACTGCGTTCTGTGGGAAATTCTGAATTTTTTTTTTAAAAAGTGAATCAGAACAAAAAGCCACAATTTTGAAATGTCCTGTGAAACAAAATTTCTGAAAAATTGGAACTATCATAGTTTCAATAATGCTGAATCATCTAATTTAGATAAATTTGTCATTAGTTAAGATAAAATATTTCATTTTAACTTTAGTGTGCTGATTAATTTAAATTTTTTGAAATTCTATTAACTATTAATTTTAATGTGTTTATATGTATCATATTTAGCTTTATATTAGGGCAATCAAACAATAAAAAAATTAATCACGATTAAATGTGCGATTACAAAAAATGGATTAATCACTGTTTTAATCACACTGTTAATAATAGAATACCATTTATTTAAATATGTTTGGATGTTTTTCTACATTTTGAAATATATTGATTTCAATTACAACACAGAATACAAAGTGTACAGTGTCCACTTTATATTATTTTTATTACAAATATTTGCACTGTAAAAAGAAAGTGCATCTTACAAATGTAGAATTTTTTTTTACATAACTGCACTCGAAAATACAACAATGTAAAATTTTAGAGCCTACAAGTGCACATTTGTAAGTTGTACTTGTATGTGGTGAATTGGAAAATACTATTTCCTTTATCTTTTTTACAGTGCAAATATTTGTAACAAAAATAATATAGAGTGAGCACTGTACACTTTATATTCTGTGTTGCAATTGAAATCAATATATTTGGAAATGTAGAGAAACATCCAAAATATTTATGATAAATTTAAATTGGTATGCTATTCATTTAACTGTATTATTAAAACTGTGATTAATCATGATTAATTTTTTTAATCAAGTTAATTTGTTTTGAGTTAATTACTTGAGTTAATTGTGATTAATTGACAGCCAATATATATTAATAATTTAATTGAATATAAAAATTGAAACAAAAGGAATGAGAATGTTGAAATTAAATGGAAACATTTACCTTATCAAAAGAAAATGTTTTACCTTATTGAAATGAGAAAGCCAAAACTATTATTTTCAACTTTTAAGCATCAAAAATGTTGCTGAAATTGACACAGTTCTGTGAAAAAATTAGATGAAATGTGACAGAAAGCTGAATACGTTCAAGGCCAGGGATCTGCTTGGGAGAAGGCCTTCATGCATTCATTTTGGGTCTGATCCAAGAGACTTCCATTGACTGCAATGGGAGTTGAATGGGATTGCCAACTTTCTAACGGCACAAAACCGAACACCCTTGCCCTGCCCCTTCCCTAGGCCCCACCCCTGCCCCTTCACCCCTGCCCCTTCTCCGAGACCTGCTCCAACTCACTCCATCACCCCTCCCTCTGTCGCTCTCTCCCACCATCACTCCCTTGCTCATTTTCATCAGGCTGGTGCAGGGGGTTGGAGTGCAGGAAGGGGTGAGAGCTCTGGCTGGGGGTGCGGGCTCCGGAGTGGGGCCAGAAATGAGGTGTTCACGGTGTAAGAGGGGGCTCTGGCCTGGGGAGTTGAGCCGAGGGGTTTGGAGTGTGGGAGGCGGTTCCGGGCTGAGGCAATGGGTTGGGGTGTGGGAGGAGTTATGGGCTCTGGGCTGGGGGTGTGGGCCCAGGGTGGGGCCAGAAATGAGGCCTGCCTGCCCTGGCCCCATGCTGCTTCCGGAAGCGGCCGGCATGTCCGGCAGTGGCTCCTGGATGGGGGAGGGGGCTCCACATGTTGTCCCTGTTCAGAGGCACCGCCACCGCAGCTCCCATTGGCCACGGTTCCCCATTCCCAGCCAATGGGAGCTGCGGGTGTGGTGCCTGCAGGCAAGCGAAGCACACCGCCCCTCCCCCCCTCCAGGAGCCGCTGCTGGACAAGCCGGCCGCTTCCGGGTGCGGGGCCAGGGCAGGCAGGAAGCCTGTGCTGGCGGACTGTTGATCGACTGGTCGATCATGGAGTCTCTGACGATCTTAGTCTCAGGCTCCATGATCATGATCTACTGTGACTGTGGTGGCCTATCCCCACTCCCTGCCTTCCTACTCTACTAGGTCCCTAACCCACTGTGGGTAAAGGAAAAAGAAAAAAATCTCATCTTGACCAATCTGTCAGTGGGGGGGAAAGAAATTCCCTCCCTCCAGCCCTTCAGGCAAGGAGCTACAATGGATTATGACGAAACCTGTATTTTAACTACTTCCATGGGTGGAGGGTGGGATTTGTTTACCTGCTCCGGGTATAAGAAGGCTTTTGCCAGCACAGCCCTGGATATAAATACCGTGTCCCTCTTGTCTGGTCACCTGAGTGGGAGGGGGCAAGTCCCCCATCCCCACAACCTGGTCCAGCTGAGCTTGGCTGTTTCCTGCTTCTCACATGGAGCAGATAACCCTGGGGGAGGGGCCTTAAAGACCCCCTTTCTACCAGCCTCCGCGACAAGGCTCCCTTGCTATTAAAGAGGAGATGGGGAGAAACTCACCTTCATCAATTCAGACAAAGGTCCCTACCATTTAATTCAGTGAGGGCATTTTATATTCAGCAGTCTGAAGTCTACCTAAGAATACACCTTTATTGTATAGGCTGGAGCGCCATTGAAGGTAAGAGAAGGGAGGATACAGTCATCTGTTTATTTTCTAATTCAGATCTGTTCATTGATTGACTAATACAGCGGGATTTCACCATCTTGCTCCAGCGCTTGCTGCTTGTTAACAGAGCAGTAGCAGACACATGAATTAGTTTTCATAAAGGTAAATGGTTTTAGAGCATTGTCCATTATTTCTTAAAAGCTTTCTCCATGTGAGCTTGTCACTGCTATCTGTAAGCTTGGCAATTAGAGTCAGAATACCATTTTCTGCATACAGTTATGATAGGGCTGCTGTTATTGAAATAGCCTAGTTGTGTATTGACATACTCCTGAGGCTGAGTTCTGTGTGGCAGTGCTGAGCTACTTTTGACTTGCAAACCTGGTGTAGACGTCACATCCAAGCTATGGAAATAAAATTATGATCTGTATTGGGCAACTGCACTTAAAATTCAGATGAAATCTGCATGCAATTTGCTTTTATCTCTGTTTAGTATATTGATATCTATCCTAATTTACAGTCTATTAAATCCATCTTTAATGGTAAACATACATTAGTACTTTAATTAAGCAGATAGTATTGTATGATAGAGGTTAATTAGCTGTTAATACATGAGTTTCATTTTTCCCACTTGGAAATCTTCTTTGTAATCAATTGCATTTTGTCATGTTAAAAAACAAGAAACAAAAAACTCGCACCAGGTTGGTTATGCTCAGTCACTGTGATCAAAAGATTAACAGTTTGGGGAGCTAGTTTGTGGAATTACACTGTCTGAATAAAACAGATTAAGAGAGTCCGTCCTCTCAGCCCATTTTGCCATGTGCTTTGTTTATGGGGTTGTAGTAGTGACTCCAGAGAGTGAGTGAGCTGTAACTCACTTTACTTGGAAACCTTATTTTAAACCCACTGCTTCTCATAGAAAATCTCCTTTATGCCTGTCATTTTGCATTTGTGAGTCTTCTTCTATAGATAGTTTTTGCTAAGATAAGAGTTTGTAAAATGAAACGCTTTTCTGTTTCTTTGCAGTGGAGCCAAGAACGCTGAGGCCTGTCTGGGAGGTGTAGTGGGGGCAGCAAGGGTGCACTGATGTGGTACCTTCCACCGAGGTGCAACGTCGAGAGAGGGAGGTGCTAGGGTTTCCTGGCTGCCTATTTATTCTAGGAGGGGCTGGGTGTAGAAGGTTGGAGCTTAAACATATTGGACATTACTATAATATAACTTGTGACCTCCAACTCATAACAAATACTTACTGTATGTACACACAGGGCCTGTTCCAAAGTCCTTTGAAGCCATTCCAATAACTTCAGTGAGTTTGGTATCAGACCCATTAAAAGTTACATGATATGGTGAAGCCACTGAAACAAAAGAGGTCTGAAGGGCAGTTTGTGGACAGATGAGAGGAGTCAAGGGCTGAGCACATTGATTGTAGTAATGCTGAGGTTTGCACTCGCTTCTCTGCTGAAAGGACCTTGTTTTAAAAAAGCGGGGGAGAGAGGAGGTAGAAAAATCTATGTAAAATATTTTAATATAGAATTTTTAAATCTTGGTTTCTTATTGAAAGGGTGAAGCTTTAGAAAATTTAGGTATTTGATATGAATCATTTTTAAAATCAAGATGATGCTGTTCCTTTAAAATGATTCATGTTCTGATGCTAGTTCATGTTCTGGAGTAACTTTTTGGGGAGAATTCTGCATTTACACTAGTGTAGCTGAGATAAGAACCTTTGCTGTTTAAACATTACAGTGTCCTTGAAGTATTAATTCCATATACATATAAATGGTTGCTGAATACATAGCATTCTACCAATTATTCTCTTCTATATACTACAATCTATATGCCGATTCTTATAACACGCTCATCTCTGTAGTATCTGAGCACCTTTAAGCGTATTAAGCAATGTGAACTAACATCTGTCACGTGTTTGTTCTCTCATGGTCTCCCTAGGGGGAAAAGTGTGTGCAGTAGTGTTTTGGATTGTATTTTTAAAAATCTATAAACATATAGCAACATCTGTTCATCCATCCAACCACACCTGTTGCTGTATATTTGTTAGAGAAGGCAAGATAAAATAACAGTACCTTGCAGATATTAGTGAGGTTTGTGATGGCCCTTTGTTCCTGTGGGAGCTTGTTGCACAATCTTGTTTTGTCAAATAGATGAATATATTGTCTCATGTGAACAGGACTACTGCTTACAAGTAAAAACAGACATCACTCTTAATGCACTCAGTTGAATCTCATCTTCAGGAAGAAAGAAAAGCTGCCATTTGGATGAATGCTGCGAGACTTGTAGACAAAAGGTGTGCACAGATAATGATTGTCAGTTTGGTAGTACATATCCTTTCATTTTGCAGTCAGAAACACATGAGTTCCCCACTTACCAGGTGGTGTAGTATCAATATTAAATTGATTTATGAATATAGCAAGAGCAAAACATTGTATCCTAGTTGTGTCAGCATAATTTTAAAAGGTTTATGATGTAAAATTATGTTTTTGGCATTTATCCTCATATACCCTGGCAGGAGCATTGTATTGTAAACATACCATAGTATACAATTGAAGTATAGATACAGCTATACACTATAGCTAAGGCTGTGATTTAGTCACGGGTATTTTTAGTAAAAGTCATGGACAGGTCACGGGCAATAAACAAAAATTTGCGGCTGCTCTGGATGACCTGGGGCCGTGGACCACGGTGGCTCTGGCTGCCCTGGGACCGCTGCCGGGGGCTACTAGAGCAGCAGGTGGTGTGGCTGCTTGGGCGGCCCTGGGGTCAGCCACACTAGCCCTTGCAGAAGTCACGGAGGTCACGGAAAGTCACAGAATCTGTGACTTCCGCAACCTCTCTGACAGACCCAGAGCCCTAACTGTAGCACTTGTCACTTGTTACAAATCAGAGTCTTACACTTAAAGACAAATTTTCACTTCAGATAACTGCTACAGTGACCATCCTGATGCCATAATCAGATGTGGCAGAGGTTATTAGCAGCAATGTTTTTGAAGTAGCGGAGTCTTCGTTCCAACATGATTGTTCTATTTGGACTTTGGGATTTTACATTAAAATTACTTCACTTGGTAGCAATGAGTTCTGGGTGTAATTTTTCAGTTGCAATAACGGGGGGAAAAATCTAAAATGTTAACAAGCTTTCCTCATTGTAATGTCAATTGTTTTTATGTTCAACAGAGATTAGCTTTTGATCATAGGACATTGGACAATAAGAAATCTTGCTGTGAAGATGCCCAGGCTGTTAAAAAGTATTATAGTATGTCAGAATAGACAACAATTATGTGGGGAAGCTTCACTGAAGAATCTGATAGAAGTGTACATTTTGACATTATGAAGGTATTGTTCAGTTGTGGCAGCTGTTCCTTGTGGGCTTGGGGATGGTAGTTAGTACTTTTATTTTGCCACATTAATTTGCTTTTGTGTTTTATCCTATAGCCTAATTGTAAGTAATATCTAAAGTAGATGCTTCATTTTTTCAGTGGAAGCTTATACAGTAGGAAATTAAGAACCATTCTGACAGGGTTGTCAAAAGACTATTTCTTATAACAGTTCTAATGAGGGAAATTATCTGAAGACTTAACTCCAGTTTGGTGACACTGAAGGGTTTTCCTGACTCTTTTCTAATGCATTTCCACTTTCCATCATCATTTCCAGAGAGAAAGTTTGAACAGAATAACAATCGTGTTAGTGTATTTTACAGTTCTTTACAGGGCTGTGTTTGTGACCAGGGTGGATTGATATAAATCAGTGATTTAAATCACTGATTTTATTCATTATTTAAGTCAGTAAGCAGAAAACCTTGATTTAAATAATTGACTTTAATTGTGTTTTGCATTTGTACTTTTTAATTTACCTTTCTAAAGAAAGTTGATTCTCATTGGTTGGTAACCATGAAAACGTGTTGCAATTAAATGTAGCTTTTACACTAAATTTGGTGCTTGTTGTTGCTAACCTGGAAGATACAATATATCTATACACATTTAAGATTTACATAAAATAGCTTAGGTTAATTTACATTTATTCAGATTCTTAAGTTTTACCCATTTTGTATTAGAAAATGATGAATAATACATTTCATATTTACTATATATATATATATATAAAATATGTGATTTGTGTCAAACTCTGTTTGGATAGAAATTTAAATTAAGTTAAAATGTACAAACAGCATCAAGTTTTGTTATTTAATAAAATTACCTTAAAAGTGCCAGATATATAAGAAAAAAATGTGTATCAAAATATGGTTTGCATTTAAAACTAACTGATTTATTAAACAAAGGAAGTGTTATATGTAATTTATGAATTTAACATAATTTTATTTTTGGTCACCATGTCATGCAAGATTTTAGAACTAGTAGATTGCACCCTCTTACCTAGTTTTAATTTATAGACTGAAAGAGACAAACAAGCCTTTCCTACTTTTTCAGCTCCCAATTGGTTTCTGAACTTTGAATGAATGAGACATTGAACTGAACAGTTTGAATCAATGGA
The DNA here is from genome assembly GCA_003942145.1 of Platysternon megacephalum. Taxonomy (NCBI): domain Eukaryota; kingdom Metazoa; phylum Chordata; order Testudines; family Platysternidae; genus Platysternon; species Platysternon megacephalum. Next base: position 1,055,891 of record QXTE01000104.1, read on the forward strand.
CATGAAGAGAATATTCTCTCTGCATCTGCTACTGCTGTTAAATGCTGGTTTAGCAGTTTGACCAACTTTGGTTCCAGATGCTTAGAGTGACCTCCAGCAGTTGAGTGCTTTGACTTTCTTTAACTGGCAGCAAATAAGTACTTCTTAATATTATTTCTTGTGTTTAATTTAAATAATTGTAAGTTTAGGCCTTAACATCGATTATAAATTTAATTTTATATATGTTTGTTTATTTTTTTAATAAACCCGTATTAATTAATTAATTTTTTTAAATCTGGATTTTTCAATTTTTCTTAACAAAATATTTTTATCCATCTGGCTTGTGTCTTAAATTACAGCAAAAACTGATTCTAACATGAACCAATTGTTGCTCAGTTTAATGCAAAATCAGAATGTACAGACATTAAGGTTCCTAAATCCGTGCTGCTGCTGAACATATTCAGTTTTCCTCTGACTTTAGGAATTAAGATACTTTTGTGATATAACAGCTGACAAAAGCAGACCTTTTTTTTTTTAAATTACCTCTACTTTGGCAGCAGCGCAATACAAATTAAAATAAACTACATTTTAAAAAGTGTATGGTATGCACTGGAAAGATCTTTTTAAGTAGGAAACATTTTAGTCTAGGAACCCTGTACCAATGACCATTCTTATGGCATGTAGTAGAGGAGGTGTCAGCAACAAACTTATCAATACAGTGTGTTAATTTCCTGATGTCTGATTTACTATGATTTTATTTATGCTCTGTATGTAAGACAAAATTTTGAACCTGTCATTGATCATCATATACTGAAATGGAGGATGCACCATCATCTGACAGGAAGCTGCCTTCCCAGTATTGTCTGATTTGGAAACCAAAACCTTAATTCCCCAGGTTCCTTACTTTATAATAAGCATTGGGTTCAACGTTTTCAAAATAAGATTTTTGTGGGGCACATATCTGTCTTGTCTAGGTATTCATATGTGCTCATTACCAAGGTTTCTGAGTGACACAATGACCACTAACACCTGATAAACAGTTTGATTTGTATGAAAGATCATACCTACAGGTCTTGGGAATGATGGCTATCTGACATAAAGCTTTCTAGTGAACCAGTCACCCTGTGTCTGGTACCATTAGTCAATGATCTCAGTTCATTTCACAGTAGGCAGGTGTTCCCATCACAAAAACCACCACCGCACTTGCTAGAAATTGGTAATCTCATTGTTAATCCGAGCAGAGGAACAATTTGAAGATGCATCCTACAGGAAATAAACAGGGCCAATTCTCCTGTTTTAAAAGCAGTGGTAATTAAGATGAATGTAACGAGAAATATGCAGCATCTTTAATCCTGCATCATTATATTTTCCAGTGTTTGCATTATAACAGGAGCATTGTTCATTCCCTGTATTGGTCTCAATAAGATCTAAAGACAATCCTCGTGCACAAAATAGTCAGAATGGTCCTCACACAAGCTGTGGGTCAGAACTGGAACAACTGAATGCTTTGTAAATTATTGTATGAAATGTAACATTAGAAATACTGATCCTTCCTCTGGAGTATGTCATATCCTTTGGGTAAACCCAATAGTGACTACATCCCACACAACCCCTGGAGATCATCTGTCAGGGAACTTATTGCACCTTTTTGACACAAGCTAAATATGAGTCAACAGTGTAATCCTGTTACAAAAAAAGCAAACATCATTCTGGGATGTATTAGCAGGAGTGTTGTAAGCAAGACACTAGAAGTACACCTCTACCCCGATATAACACTGTCCTCGGGAGCCAAAAAAGCTTACCGCGTTATAGGTGAAACCGTGTTATATCGAACTTGCTTTGATCCACCGGAGTGCGCAGCCCCACCCCCCCGGAGCGCTGCTTTACTGCATTATATCCAAATTTGTGTGGTATCGGGTCGCGTTATATCAGGGTAGAGGTGTAATTCTTCTGATCTATTCCGTGCTGATTAGGCCTCAACTGGAGTACTGTGTCCAGTTCTGGGCTCCACATTTCAGGAAAGATGTAGACAAATTGGAGAAAGTCCAGAGGAGAGCAACAAAAATAATTAAAGGTCTAGAAAACATGACCTATGAGAAAAGATTGAAAAAAAATTGGTTTGTTTACTCTGGAGAAGAAAAGACTGAGAGGGGACTTGATAACAGTTTTCAAGTACTCAAAAGATTGTTACGAGGAGGAGGGAGAAAAATTGTTCTCGTTAACCACTGAGGATAGGACAAGAAGCAATGGGCTTAAATTGCAGCAAGGGCGGTTTAAGTGGGACATTAGGAAAAACTTCCTAACTGTCAGAGTCGTTAAGCACTGGAATAAATTGCCTAAGGAGGTTGTGGAATCTCCATCATTGTCTAACCTGCTCTTAAAAATCCCCAAACACCTGTCAGGGATGGTATAGATCAGGGGTCGGCAACCTCTGGCACGCGGCTCGCCAGGGTAAGCACCCTGGCGNGAGATCCCTTCCAGTTCTATGATTCTATGATTTGCCTAATAATCACATTATAAATAGCTGTTTTTTTTTTCTAAAGATTCCTGTTTTTTATAACAAGATTAACCTGATTTTTCTCCTGTTTCTTAGAAACTGAATAATTTTCACATGTTATTTCCTGTATATTTAGCCATTTTTATTTTATTAAATTATTGTGCTTTTGCAAGTTGGCTGTAGAGACAGGAGGCAAATCAGTGTTTTAACTCAAAGACTAAGGGGAAAATGTTATTAGCTGATATTCTTTTTTTTCCATTTTGCCTGTCTGAAATTTAACCTAAACAAGACTTTTAAAGCATTATTAGAAAACTAATTAATTGTAATAGTTGGCTTTGTTTTTTATTTATGAAATAGAAACCTTTTTACCCAGCAATGGTTTGTTTAGAGATACCTCGAGATGGAATAATTTAGTCTTTATTGTAGGTCACATCTGGCTTTCTTTTGTGCCAAGTCTAACTGTGCCTGACAAGTATATGTCAGACAAAGAGAGGTATTGAACTGAGGCTAGGTAGCTTATTTCTCTTAGGGCCTGTTAGGTTTGTGTTGAATCATAATGATCCTAAAGGAAACAGAAAGAATAGTTCTTTATCTGCACAGGATGGCAGAAAAATGTCTGCAGAAAATAAACCAGATGTGTTTTACCAACACTTAATAAAAGAAGTATTGACTGGCATTTCCTAAACACTTAACAGACCATTTCAGCTTTTCTTGCTCAACCATTTTGATATGTCCACGTGAAGAGAGCCAAAACAGTATAATTCAGTAACAATTTTACTTGGTACTCAAGTATATGGTTCCCAAAACTTGCATGCATGTTCTGATTATTTGCTAAGTATTTGGGACTGATTTGTGACATAAAATGATCTCAAAATGTGGACATGGTCTTAAAGCAGTTGAATGATTAAACTGTGCAGTCAAGAAAAAAGATGACTGTACATCACTTTCCTTGAAGGAGACAAGCTAATACTGTGGAGCCTGACTAAAGGTATTAAGAAACAGTTGTGTTCTCCTTGCTTCCTGTTGAGAGAAGTCCATGGGGCCCAGTGCAGGCATGACTCTTACCCTGCATTGTACCTTGCGGGATCAGAGTTGAGAATTGTACCTGCATTTATGAACCCTTGGTAAAGCTGTGTGAATAATGGGTTATATTGGTTTGGTGGCAATTCTGAAAAATTAAAAAAAATGTTCAATTTCTAACAGAAATTATTTTTTTTCCAGCAAGTCAAAAAGTGTAAAAAAAAACCTTTGGGTTAAACTAAACATTTAGATTTTGACTATTTTAAAATGTTTCTAAAACTAAAGGAAACTTTGAAAGAAAAAAATCCTTTTGAACTGAATAATGGAACCAATTTGTTCTGAAAATGTCAAAATGAAACTGTTTTTAAAGTAGCTTTTTCAACCAAAACAATTTGGCAGAATGGACAAGAATTAATTAAATGTTTTGCTGTTGCAGAATCTACATTTTTCACTGGGAAAAAAAATTGTGTCTGAAAAACTGTGCCCATCTCTAATCCTTGTGTTCAAAACAAGGTTGATGTGATATATATAAAAGCAACAGGAAGGAAACCAGAAATTTGTTTGGGGTGTGTGTGTGTGTGTTTTCCCCATTTCCTACATATCCACATATTTCCTGGTGGTTTTTCATTACTGTGATGATTACTGCGGTCAACAATGACATTATACTTCACCTCTTCTAGGTTGCTTTGGCAGAATTTTATGTAAAATAGGACGGAAGATGTAGTGACCAGAGAGGTTGAAGTGTTCTCCTACTGGTTTTTGAATGTTATGATTCCTGGTGTCAGATTTGTGTCCATTTATTCTTTTTTTTGTCAGATTTGAGTCCATTTATTCTTTTTGGTCACTCAGTAACAGACTTAAAGGTGGCAATTTTGCAACAGAAAAGCTTCAAAAACAGACTCCAACGAGAAACTGCTGAGCTTGAATTAATATGCAAACTAGATACCATTAACTTGGGTTTGAATAGAGACTGGGAGTGGCTGGGTCATTACACATATTGAATCTATTTCCCCATGTTAAGTGTCCTCACACTTTCTTGTCAACTATCTAAAATGGGCCATCTTGATTATCACCACAAAAGGTTTTTTTTCTCCTGCTGATAATAGTTCATCTTAATTAATTAGCCTCTTACAGTTGGTATGGCTACTTCCACTTTTTCATGTTCTCTGTATGTATATATATCTTCTTACTATATGTTCCATTCTATGCATCTGATGAAGTGGGCTGTAGCCCATGAAAGCTTATGCTCAAATAAATTTGTTAGTCTCTAAGGTGCCACAAGTATTCCTGTTCTTTTTACGGATACAGACTAACATGGCTGCTACTCTGAAACTAGTGGTTTACAGAAGCAAGTTGGCACTGTTTAACACAAAATAATAATTAATGTGCTGTAAGACAGGATTCTCTCTGAAATTGACTCCCTTTATTCCCTTACTGAAAGAGCTTGATTCTACAATGTGTTAAGTGCTTCCTGAGAGGAGGTAAATGCCTTCACCTTAAATTCAACTTAGTTGTGAATTGAGATTGCAACCAGTGGAGTCAATGCATTGCCTCTCTCAAATTGTTCTGTAAGAGACAAAATGGTGAACCTCCTTTAAGTTAGTGACTGTGGTGTGTGTCCAGATTCCATTTGCAAATATTTTGAAAGTGGATGTTTTCTCATGCTTATATTCTTGTTTAATTTATCTGTGTATTTGCCCAAATCTCTGCACAGACCTGGAAATCAGAGGCATTGGATTCTGTATGTTGAATAGCTGTGTCTTGGGGAGTTGCTAACATAACTCATTTTGTAATGTATACAACTCTTAATGCCCATAGGAGTTACTTCATATCCAAAACTAGCAATGAAATGACAGAAATGATAACACAAAATCAATGTGACTTTAGCAGACAATAGGATCCATGAAAACATGGCAGGATAAGGTTAATCTGTACAGCCAGAAAAGTGACATTACTAAATTGGTCCTAAATCTAATCATCATTTGTTTTTGATATTGCCAGATACTTAAATTGCTTGCTATGCAATAGGAATTCACGGCTGTGAATTATCACTCCTGAATAATATCACTAATATGTAAAACCATTGTGGTCATGTACAAATTTCTCATTTAAATGTAGAATAACCTGAAGTAATTTCTCCCATAAACATGATTCAGGACTGTACCACAAGACCTGTGTTTGCAAATGAACTCTATGCTCAGAAGTGGGAATGATGACTTCCTCCTTTGTTTAATTTTAGTCTCCAAATTATTACCAGAAGAAGAAGGTGGTGGTGGTGGTGGTGGTGGTGGTGGGTGGTGGTGGTGGGGGAGGGGGAAACTCTCCATCTTAGACCTGCTGGAAACCATTTGTAACTTCCCTAATGGCAGGATAGTGTACTGGCGCATATCATGAGGTGGATTCAAATTCCCTGTGCCCAGGAGTTAATAAATAGCTATTTGGTTGAAAATCAGAATCAAAACAATTTGTTCTTGTCATCTTGTGGTGGTTAAATATGAAAAATAGGCCTCAAATTTTAACTGATCCATGAATCTAATTTGTGAGCTTCAATGTATCATAATACAGTGTAGCTCATGTTTTCTATATAAAGTGTAGTGAAACAGAAAAAATGTCCTTATTGGTTTATGTTTTGTGTAGGTACTATCTACAAGGAACACAAAATGTAATATATCACCAAACAAGGATTTAATTCTTTCCTTCTGCGCTTATCTTGGTTAAACTTGTCCTTATGTTTCTGAGAGCTTCATTTGCTTAAAGGTCGTTTTTAATATTACTGGTTATTTGGGTCAAACAGGAGTAGCAATGGACTAATTCACAGCAGTATATGATGCAGTCAGCATCTTGCAGGATTAGAGCTTCAACAAATGTTAAACAGACAATATCATTACCACCAAGTGTGTCTGTACACAACGGTGTATGAAATAACAGGATGGAAGGAAACAAACTTTTGCTTCTTTCAACTCTCTTCACAAACTACGTGCTAAACTACCTCCTGTTTTGGAACCATCAGGTTATGAGACTGACCTCACAGCACATTAAGCAGTGGAGGCTGTTGTCTAGCTTGTTGGAAAACCTGTTCCCCATTAAGGGCTAGAGAGCGACTTGTTGTGGCAGCTTCAGCCCAGGTCAGTGTGGGGATGCTGACCCATCTCTCACCAGGTGACCGGAAGAGAGGGAAGACTATTGAAGTCCACACTGGTGCAGGAAAAGTGCTCTTTTCCCTGGAGCAGGATGAGCAGCACACACATCCTGCCCATGGGAGTAGTTAAATACCAGGTTTGTCATGATCCAGTGTGAGCATTACATGTCATCGCTCCTTTCTCAGTGGGCTGGGAAGAAATTACTTTCCTCACTGCCAGATTGGCCAAGGCAAAGGGGAGGGGGTTTTCTCTTTCCCCATAGCAGGTTGGGGGCTTAGTTGGGATGAACAGTGAAATGTGGGTTAGGCTATGATGTCCCAACTCATTATATAAGCGTGGGGTGGATGTCCAGCACAGGTACTCCATAGGGAAGGGATACAGTGATCAGATAAAATGGGTTGGTAAAGGATTTCAAGGATGTGTTCTCTAAAGGAGCAGAAACAGAGGGTTGGGGCTCCTATGACTAGTATGGCAGGAAGTCAACCCCCTGCTCCTTTATACCCCCCGCCCCCACTTAGCCCTCATTTGAGGGTGGGAGGAGGTGGCAAGATCCCAGCAGTGGGTTGGCTGAGGGAAGGCTGGCAGCCTATACCCTATAACTGGGGTATATAAAAAACAGTGATACTCAGCCTGAGGCTTGCAAGCCACAAGTGGCTCTTTAATGTGTCTCTTGCGGCTCTTTGAAGCACGTGATAAATAAAACACTGTCCAATTTAATTATTAACCAGTCTAAGTTATTAACCAATCAGGATGCTTTTACAATTGTAGTTGATAAAATAATAATACTTGGTCAGTCATTTTGCTGAGAGAATAATTATATACACAGAGAGAGAGAGAGACGTAAATAAAACAATGGATTCCCACTACTGTGGCTCTTTTGGGTAATGTTGATCACTAATTTGGCTCCTGAACCACTAAGGTCTTCAATGACGTAAATGTTTATGCAATTTAGAAATAATGTTGCGGCCTAATTAAACCACATCCAGTGTCTCCTGTCCTTGTTCTGGCATAGCCAGAAAACGATCAATGTACTCACAACTAGCTTTGATCTCTAGTGGTAAAAGCAATTTCCTCATGTGTCTGTGCATGTGATGAGCTGTGAGTTTTGCACCCCCTTATAGTAGCTCCATCTATGTTGCATTTCCCTAGTTTGTTTAGTATCATTATCTCTATTTGAGAGATGGCGAAAGCGACGTGAAATGCCTTCATCCCCAAGGCCACAAAGCATGGTGGCTTTATTATTATCATCAAAAATTAATTGTGTTTAGCCTAGAACTTCAGAATTGCTGTACTCATAGTTAGTCCTCTTCAAATGAATCTCGCATGTTGATATTTATATGAGGGAAAAGGTGTATCTTTCTTCCTTTTAGATTCCAGGTTCTGCAAATTTTCACTCATGTGAGTAGCCTGGGTTATTCACATGCATACATCTTACTCATATGAGTAAGGGTTTGCATTTTGGTTCTTTTCATACATTTTTAATATATAGAATACATTTCTGTAAAAGAGCCATTGATGTAGAAATATACTCGGTTTACATAAGAACATAACGGCCATAGTGGGTCAGACCAATTGGTCCACCTGCCCTCTAACAGTGGCCAATGCCAGGTGCTTCAGAGGGAATGAATAGAACAGGTAATCATCAAGTGATCCATCTCGTGTCGCCCATTCCCAGCTTCTGGCAATCAGAGAGTAGGGGGACACTTCAGAGCATGGTTTTGCATTTGGCTAATAGCCATTTATGGACCTATGCTCTGTGAACTTATCTAGTTCTTTTTTGAACCCTGTTATAGTCTTTGCCTTCACAACATCCTTTGGCAAGGAGTTCCACAGGCTCACTGTGTGTTGTGTGAAGAAATACTTCCTTGTGTTTGTTTTAAACCTGCTGCCTATTAATTTCATTTGGTGACCCCTAGTGTGTTCTAAGAAGGAGTAAATAAAACTTCCTTATTTACTTTCTCCACATCATCATGATTTTATAGACCTCTATCATGCCCCCTGTGACGGGTTGGTTCACAGAAACCCACTTGGGAGCTGCCAGCTGATGTGCAAAGACTACTTTTGTTTCTATTCTCCCTGCTAGCTCAGTGGTTTCAGCACTCTGTCTTGCTGAAGCCAGACACACTCATCTGCTCCAGCACAGACCCAGAGTCTGAATAACCAGCTGCAGGTTTACCTGAGAACAGCTCACAGAAGTCTGCTTGTCCTTAGCACTCAGATGCCCAATTCCCAATGGGGTCTAAACCCAGATAAATCCGTTTTACCCTGTATAAAGCATATGCAGGGTAAACTCATAAATTGTTCGCCCTCTATAACACTGATAGAGAGATATGCACAGCTGTTTGCTCCCCCAGGTATTAATACATACTCTGAGTTAATTAATAAGTAGAAAGTGATTTTATTAAATACAGATAGTAGGATTTAAGTGATTTCAAGTAGTAACAGACAGAACAAAAGAAGTTACCAAGCAAAATAAAATAAAATACGCAAATCTATGTCTAATTGCACTAAATACAGATAAGATCCTCACCAGTTCCAAAATGTTCCCTTTTACAGGCTAATCTTCTTTTAGCCTGGGTCCAGCAATCACTCACACCCCCTGTAGTTTTCAGTTTCCTTCAAGTGTCCTGGGGGGGTGGAGAGGCTTCTTCTTTAGCCAGCTGAAGACAAAATGGAGGGGTCTCCCACGGGTTTAAATAGACTGTCTCTTGTGGGTGGAGACCCCCTCCTCACCCTCTGTAGAATCCAGTCACAGAATGGAGATTCGGAATCACATGGGCAGGTCACATGCCCATGCATGACTCAGGACTGCAGGTAGCAGCCATTACCCACATGCTGCCTTGAACGTCCTCAGGTAGACTTCTAATGTGGATTGGAGTCTTCCAAGTTCTTTTGTCTGTTAAGTGCCCCCTGACTGAACACCTAATTTGCACATTCCTTTCCCAAGAAGTCATCAAATGTTCTAACTGAGGCCCCTTAGAGATCAAGCAATCATACAGCCAATGTTCATAACTTTGAACACACAAATGGTGTTTGCATACAACTGGGGTGAACATAACCAGTAGATCATACCCTTTACATAGATATGTTACATGGCCTATGTAGCCAAACCCCATTCCAGTTATATCATACATACATTTGTGAGCCCCTTTATGGGGTTCACTGTCACACCCCCTTTAGTAGTCTCTTTTCTAAGATGAAAAGTCCCTGTTTTATTAATCTCTCCTCATATGAAAGCTGTTCCATAACCCTAATCATTTTGTTGCCCTTTTCTGAACCTTTTCCAATTCCTTATATATATATACAAGATGTGGAAACCACATCTGCATGCAGTATTCAAGATGTGGGCATACCATGAATTTATATAGAGGCAATATGATATTTTCTGTCTTATTATTGATCCCTTTCCTAATGATTCCAAACATTGTTAGCTTTTTTGACTGCCACTTTTTTTTTTAAATAAATATGGAGATATACCTATCTTATAGAAGTGGAAGGGACCTTGAAAGGTCATCCAGTCCAGTCCCCTGCCTTCACAGCAGGACCAAGTACCGTCCCTGACAGATTTTTGCCCCAGATCCCTAAATGGCCCCCTCAAGGATTAAACTCACAACCCTGGGTTTAGCAGGCTAATGCTCAAACCACTAAGCCGTCCCTCCCCACTGAGTGGATGTTATCACAGAGCTCTCCACAGTGACTCCAAGATCTCTTTCTTAAGTGGTAACAGGCTAATTTAGACCCCATCATTGTATATGTATAGTTGGGATTATGTTTTCCAATGTGCAATATTTTGCATTTATCAACACTGAATTTCATATACCATTTTGTTGCCCAGTCACCCGGTTTTGTGAGCCCAGTTTTGGGCTAATGTTTCACTTAGTTATCAATTATTGCATGAAAGAAAGCTAGAGAAAGAGTAAGAGTTCAAATATATCCTTGTAAAATTGGTTATTTAATATAAACAGGAATAAAAGTACAAATGACAATGATTTTGGAGGTTGACCTCTGGCAATAATGATTGCCTTGTGATTTAGGCTCTGATACAAGCAAAATACTTAAGCATGTGCTTAACTTTAAGCACATACTTAAGTGCTTTACTGGCTTAGGGCCTTAGCATAGCACTCTTGAGATTCTTGAGCAGAAAGGTGTAAATAAGTGCAAAGGGTTATATTTTACGAAAGTGATATTTATTGGAAAGCAGACTCATTGTATTGGTGAGCAATGTCCACATTACAGAATTCTGCAGGATTGATAGATGTACAACAGAAATGACTGATTTTTCATGGGAAAATTTCCCAATTTTTAACCCTCTCGAGAAATCAGTAAATCAAGATTCAGAATGATATTGCAGCAGTAGCTAACGTTACGCTAGTTCACGGCTCTGTTAGATTTAGAATGTTATAATTCATCCACTGGAGCTTTACATTCTGTTGTTTGCCACAACAATTAGATTGTCCTCCTGATGCATAGTCCCAGGGCTTATTGTTATTACCCAACATGAAGAATGAAATCTGTGCAAGAAAGACTTAATAACCCACCTACCTTTGTAAAGTTAGTGAGTTATCATGTCTATTGCCTGATAGGTTGTTTTGCTGCATATATTATCACTTTAGGTGGTGAATTCTTCATATATCTTTAAAACAAATAGCTCTCATATGTCTTCCATTAGCAGGTTTTCCCCCCACCATAACTTATAGTCTTCAAGTTGTTGTTGATATACCTTTTATAAATTTTCAGGAAAGAAGTGCTAAATAAATGACATTTCTCTGTCGTATCTGTTGGTTCACAAAGAAGACAGAACTAAGGAAGGGCCTGATTTTGCTGGGAAATTAACAGAGGAGTTCACAAAATTCAGGATCAACCCTTAAATTTATATATTCAGGTTTACTTTAGGTCGTGGACCTCTGTATTCATCATCATTTTTCAATTAATGGAATGATTTTTCTTTTCTTTTTTTCCCCACAGAATAATGAAATCATCTATTACAATGCAAAAGATGATCAGAACGATGTAAGTAAGATGTTATCTTCTTGTTTTACCTGCAAACTGTAGGCTGCTTAAATTCTCAGAAAATTGAAAGGGGCATTAAAGATTCTAAAGGTGTTAAACAGACATTTTCAACTACTTCTGGGAAATATTTTGGATTTCTGGACTTGCACACCAAATTCGATAGACTGCTAGGTTGCATTTTGTGTTTGTTTATTAGGGTTACATTTTCCCTCGTTAGGCCTTCTGAGTTATTAATGAGGGAGTGTGCTTGGGAAGATAACCCTCTCACCACAGCATTGCCTATGTATGGAATCAAACTAAAATCTGAATTACAATACTATCGAATCAAGAACACAAAATTCAAGAACATCAGGAAAAGACCATGAAAAAGCCTGTTCTTATGAGATCCCTAGCCCAGTTTTGCAGACTTAAGTGGTCAGATTCTCCTTTGCATCATTGCACCCTGTGTAGTCATTTACCGCAGTGGAAAGTGAGTGCAAAATGGATGAAAATGGATATACATTAAAAACAGTAGCAATTTGGACCTATTTTGCATTGATGCAAATGACTAAAAGGTGCAGGGCAATGGAGAATCTGGCCCAAGAAGAGTAAATTATATGCGGTTTCCCACCATGACTTTAAATATTAAACATCTTTCTGTCTCTTGGGAGGAAGGGATGTTATCTTCTCCTTCACTTGAGATAATACAGCTGCCTTTTTTATTATAGATTTAATTTATAAAGGAATGACAAAGGTATTGGAATATATTAATCAGATGGATCAACATGCTTCATTTGCATTCTGTAATCAAGTATTGCTAAAAGATTGATGGCATCACTATAGAACTTGATGCTGTTGCTGTAAGGTAAATAAATAAGATACATAGATCATGTCAAACAAAACTATATGAGTTGCTTATGTCAGATATGGGTATTCAACTGGGATGCAGGTACAGAAAGTTTGTTCACAAGGAACCAAAACCCACAGAATAAAATCTTCAAACTTGGGTACCTGAAGATAAATCTGTACTTCAGCACCTAAGTAAAAGTGATGTGAGTTTGAAAGATGCTGAGTACCTATCCTGTTGAATTCTATGCAATTTTCAGGTGTTCTGCATTTCTGAAAACAGGCCACTTCTCTTAAAGTGCCTAATTATGCAGTTAGGATTCTAAATGTGTACATCCACATTTGAGCGGTTTTGATATAAAATAGTATTGAGAGGTTCTTTGAGGCATCTTTTTTTATAGCAATGGTCAAAATAGGTTAGGCACAGCTGCAATGCAAACACCACTCAGCAATTTATATCTTTCTCAGTTCAGAGCTCCTGTAGGTTTTCTCCCCTTTTTAAATTTTTCCCAGAAAAGTCATTTTATTCTTCTAGGTTCCTTGCTCCTTCCAGCTTGTTTGCATTGCTTTAGACTCCTTTCCTTTCTGGAGCTCTACAGCCATTGACACCAGAAGACAATACTAAGAAACATCATGATTGTTGAGTTAATAGCAGTTGTCAGTCAGTTACGGAGAATTTGTCAATAAATAAGAAAAAAACCTTTAACGTGACAGCAACAGCACATCATGTAATTCTAAAAACCAGCACCAATAAAAGTTACTATTTTGAACACTATTCTATTTCTGAACAAATGAAACATTTGAAACCCTTGGGCTTCAGTCAGGTACTCCAGCATTTCCCAGAGTGATAGCTTTAGAGGAATTTTTTCAAAGCAAAAGTCTGTAATATTTGAGCCTGGTTGGCTGGTCTCAGTCCTTGTAAATGTTGTGGTTTTCATTTACCACATGTACCCTGAGAGAAATTCAGGCAGTTGGCAAAAGTGAAGAGCAGTAATTTAGGTCCAATGCAATTCTTAGGACTTTTGTTTAGTTTAAGATCAAGTTCCCTAGATGCAGTGGTTAATTAGATTAATTATATAATGGGTTGGAAAGGAGGGAATTAAACTGGGCAACACCATAAAATGGTCCGTATGCTTTGCATTGACAATATTGTAATGTCCTCAGATGCTTTGGAGATGAATGCAATATAAATACTAGCTAGCTAGGTAAAACAGAGCATCTCATTCTGATTGAGTTGGGTATATTTACATAGTCATGTGCTGACACAGTTCATTGCACTTCTCCTTTCATAATAATTCATATTTCTAAAGGTAGAAGTGACGGAAAGCAGGGATATTTTATCTCTGGGTTTTTTTTTCTCTTTCTGTTTTTTTTTTTCTTCAAATTTAAGAAAACAATGTGAGTGAACAAAGAATTACACTTCAAGAAGCTGTTGGATTTTAAAGTCTCTGGTTGCTTTGAGAAACATGTGCTTTGTCTCTGCCAGATCAGTCTTTGTAACTGATCAGTCTTATGATCAGAAGCTGCTTGGCTGCCTTTGAAACTAGTGTTCTGACTCCGCAGATGCCACTAATGACGTCCCCATGAGTTCTGGTTAGGCCCTGACAATTTAGGTCATCTTCACATTTCACTGCCACTGATGCCTATTCAGTGTATCTATTAAGTGCTGGACATGCTCATCCTGGATAAATTCCTGTAATGCCTTTTTCTTCAGCATTCGTCAAAGGCGAAGCTTTCATGTTAGCACTAACCTTTATCACCTTTAAAGCAGCAGTGCACTCACTGGTTATAAACAAACAGTAGAAGACTTATTTACATTAGCATGTACAGTATGTGAAAAGAAAACATAGGCAGCAAACATAATACAAAAAAGGCCAATGTATTCGAGAGTGACTAATGATTTTGTGTGCCCGACTTGAGACCTTAAAAGGGCCTGATTTTTCAGAAAGTGCTGAGCACCCACCTCTGAATATCTGGCCCCTTTAAGGAGTCTCAAGTTGGGCACACACAATCACTAGTCACTTTTGAAAACCTTGGCCTAAATATTTTTTTTTAAATGCAGTAAATTTAGATCTTCTCCTTTATCTAAGGAGGTGTGATCTACTTCAATGAGTGCAGGGGTTAGGGACCAGAGATCTTCTGAGTTGTTAATCCCAGCACTGGCTCTGACTGTGTGGCCTAGAGCTAGTTGCATAACCACTTTACCTTGGTTTCCCCATCTGTAAAATGGGGATAAAATTTATCTCATGGGGTGCTATGGATGGATTAAGGTGCTATAGATGGATTAATCATTTTTTGCAGATCGCTTTGAATGTGAAAAGTTTATATAAATACTATTACAAATTCTCAAAAAACTATCTGAAAAGAGTGAATGATGAACATAAGATTGATCAGGAATCTGGTTATCGAGATATCTAGTTGAACAGATTTGCTGTTGTCTTCATCTGAAATAGAAGACAAGAAGACAGGAGACCTTTCTTCAATTTCTGTCTCACTGATTTCTAGTTAAATTCTAATGTGCAAACTCACTGAGTTGAGGTCCTACTTCAGCTGACTCCTCTCCTCCAGACCTCTTACTGTAGAATAGTATCCCCCTACCCACCCCCAGCCCAGCTCCATTTTTCCTACCTTTTCACATTTTGTGGGTACCTGACATTTAGATGGGGCTATTGCAGTGCACTGAGTTAGCCTTCCAGTAGTTTGGAATTAAACTGGAGTGCAAGACACTGCTCCTAGAGTAAAGACTGTGTATCTTTTGAAAGAAAGGGAAAAAATCTCATCAAGCACTGGCACTTTCTGAAGCTTAGATAAACTTTGTCTCAGAGCAAGCAGAAAGGAGTCACAATGAAGAAGTGCATCATTACCAGCCTTGATTAACTAAATTCTTAGATCTATAGTGCATGTCCCTGCTTGGAGCCTCTCTGAAACTTGCTTACTCTGGTAACTCCTGTGGTCTTTAGTTCACTTGACTTGCCTAATTCCTAGACCCATCTATTCTTGAAGCAAGGGGAAACTTGTTTACTCTGGTCTTCAATTCAACTGACTTATCCACTCCATTAGAGGATTTTGTTGATCTTGTACAACCAAACTGTCTTGAACGTTCTGATCAGCCTGCTCAGACCCTTCACTTATTTGGTTGACTGTTGGTTTTTCCAAAGAAATCATTTTGTATTTGTCTCCATAAATTATGTTAATTCAGGACAGTTTTTGTTCCACATAATGTGCTGCAAGATTCAATGTCGATACACCTTTTGAATGTTGTTTTCTTCTTTGCTCCCAACTAAACTATCACTGTTATACAGATACTCAAGTTTATATATCCTGACTTTTCAATCTCCGATAAATGAGTCTTAATACTATCACCTTTTCTTGTAAGCCCTTTTAACCTAATTTGGTTCTTGCCTCTACCTGCCTATCCTTCCCCAACAACATCACATTTGTGAAAGTTACTGAATTAGCAAGATTGAACAGTCATTCTCAATTGTTCAGCCACAGCTCAGATGACAGCAGTGAAAGCATTCCCAGAATGTCCCACCAATGTGCCTTTACACTGAACTGGGATCACTAAGGTTGAAAGGGTTATTCAGTTTCTCTGTGAATGTAGTTTTTTGGCCTATCTGCTGATGTCAGTAAGGATGTCAATTATTGGCAGATTGTGTCTGTGATGTGAACACATGTATACTAGGAACTGGAATAAGACCCAACTCACAGAGGCCACTTAATATCCGTCAGTTGTTTGCTACTAACCCAGACCAGACTTTACCCAGTGACCTAGACATGAAAAGCTCTGTATTCTAGCACATATTCCTGATTATTTTACTCCCACAGCCTGTTTACCTTTTCTGTTCTTTACTTGTTTGCTTGTGATCATCTTGTTCTATGCTAGTGGTGATTGAATATTGGTTCATCCTAACCTTTGCAAGCTCCAAGTCTGAAATTTTTGCACCGTTGCAATGTCCTTTAAATAGTGCAAAGTTATCTAGTACAGGAGTATATTTAGTTTTAGTTCATATTAGATTCCATCTATACGTACACACACTGGAGTCCAAAAACCCCCAAAATCTTTACTTAGTATGATGAATTGTTGTTTGTTTATATAATGTGTTATATATGGTGTGCATATACAGCATGCTAGATACTTTACAGACAATCTGAAGTTGAAGGTAAGTCTAGTTGCAAGTGCTTTTCAGTGCAAATTACAGTCATTATTTAGGGCCAGCCAGGAAAAGAATAAAAAATGCAATAAATGAAAGTTGTGCCTGCTCCCTGGCTGTTTCATTTGTGTTATTTTATAGCACAATAGTTGTAGAGACAGTACATAAACATTACTGGAAAATACTACATTTAGATACTGTTGTGTATATAATTTTTTGAAAATCAGCACTTATTTTGCTCAGTGGATTTGTATTAGAGCCATATGTAATTCTTTATAGATCTATTACATTACATGCTCCTGAAAATAACATAGTTGTATGTCTGCCAATCCATCTGCCCATGTTCCTCGAGCCTAAAGAATATTAAGACGTTTCCTCTAGCAAACTCTTCTCTGATGCCTTATTGAAAAGGAGATATAATCGGGAAGGAATAATGGCTTTGTTGTTAAGGTACTGACAAGAGATTCAAACAGATCAAGTCCTCTGTGTGCTACAGACTTTTTTTTTACCTAGGAAAATTATTTAACCTCAATACCTCACTTCTCCATCTATAAAATGTGGATAATAATACATCCTTCTCACCACCCTTTGTCTCCCTCATCTGTTTACATTGTAAGGGCTATGAGAAGAGGACTGTCTTTTACTATGTGTTTGCAATGCCTAGCATAATGGGGCCCTGATCTTGGTTGAGGCCTATACAGTAATACAAATACAGAAACTCCTCACTTAACATTGTAGTTATGTTCCTGAAAAATGCGACTTTAAGCAAAACGATGTTAAGCGAATCCAATTTCCCCATAAGAATTAATGTAAATGAGGGGGTTAGGTTCCAGGGAATTTTTTTTCACCAGACAAAAGACTATATTATTTTATATATATA
>QXTE01000104.1:1074032-1188057 GCA_003942145.1 Platysternon megacephalum
GTTCCCCCTCCTCCCCCCTCCCTCTCTGACCGCGAAACAGCTGCGGAGAAGTTCCCCTGCTGCAGCTGCCTCCTCCGCGAGCGCGCCGCGGCTTCCTGTTTCTCTCCCCTCCCTCCCTGCCCTGTGAAACAGCTGTTTCACGGCGCAAGCGCTGGGAGGGAGGGGAGAGAAACAGGAAGCGGCGGCGCGCTCGCGGAGGAGGCAGCTGCAGCAGGGGAACTTCTCCGGGGGTGCGCAAATTTGCCGGCCTAGGCCTTGTCAGCCTAGGCAATAATACGGCACTGCCTGCAACCAGTGGACAAAGCAGGTGGCTGCCAAACGACATTAGATGGGAGCATTGCACAACTTTAAACGAGTATGTTCCCTAATTGATCAGCAACATAACAACGAAACAATGTTAACTGGGATGACTTTAAGTGAGGAGTTACTGTAACTAATAATAATTGCAGATTGTGCCACAGACTTTGGTGTGAGCTTGAGCAAGCTGCATAAGCTCTGTGCTTTTGATTCCAATGTTCTGCTTATACGGTGTATTGCTTCTTTTACCCTTTGCCTGTCTTTTGCCTATTTAGGTTGTAAACTCCTCAGGATGGGGACACTTTCTTAACATGTATGTACAATGGGCAGTATAACAGGGTCCTGATGTTAGACACTTCACACTCAGCTAATATCTTCTAAAACAACCTTCACAAATATGTGTTTTATCAGCTAACCCTTTTACAGTACTGAAACTACCCTTCTGTGTGTGGACAGTGATCTTTTCTTAGCGGTCTATGGCTCCATTTGTGCCCTCATTTTTCTTCCTTTTAATGCTGCATTTAAAACTATTGGCCATGACATTTTCCAGATCATCAAGCACCATCTGGTGGAGTTACAGCCACTTTACTTCTGTTGTTTTGGTTCTACATATTCAACTCCTCCTCTGTGCTTGTCAATGGAAAACCCTTTACCACTGAACCTTCCTGCCATGGTGTCCCAAAGTTCTTTGTTGATCGCATCCCCTTGGCATACTTCCTATCAGTTTTTATTCTTGTGTAACTATTTTATGCTGCTGATACCCAACTCTGTTCCCCCCCCCCCCCCCCCCCCCCCCCCCCCCCCCCCCCNCTATTGCTTGGCTCTACAAGGGTCTCTTTTAATTCAGTCAAAACCCAGCCTTCTACTAATTTGTAATAAGTGCACCTTGAAACAAAACTCTGCCATTTCCAGGTTTCTCCTCAACTCAAATATCACATCACCTCTAGTATTAAAAAGCTTAGGATGAGGTTGTGTATGAATGAGAAAGTGACCTGGGGATCATATCTCCCATCTATATAAATTTGCCTAGCTTCATCTCTGAAACATTGCCCCCTGTGACAATCTCTCAGCCATTCTTCTTCAATTTCTTTCATTTGGTCTATGGTAAACTTGTGCTTTATATGTCCCAAGGCCCAACTCCTGAGACTTCAGTTTGTCAAGAATATGGGCTTATCTCCTTTTCCGTACCTGGAAGATGTGTAGCTATCATCCTCAGAAATCTTTACTGCTAGACTAACCATTTAGGAATCTAGTTCAAGATTTCTTTCTTTTCCTTCTTAACTTGAAATACCTCCTGTTAATTCACTCCATTCTATTTTTCTGGTGTCTTTTTCTGTTCTTCAGTCCAGTTTGCTTTCGTCCTTCCTATTGCTCTGAAGATCCACCTTTCTCTGAAGATCCACACAATGCTCTGAAGATTCACCTTTCTCACTCTTTCCACCATCTAGAATATTTTTGGGGGCTAATTGTTTTCTTCACTTGGATTTTTTTTTTAAACCATTTGAAAACTAGTCATTCTTTGGCCTCTGACTTCTCTAATCCAACAAATAAAACAATCAAATTGTAACCCTTAGTCTTCCAATCAGTAACGAGTCTCTGGTGTTCTGCAACATCAAACAGATGCTGCTAGTTTATCTAATTACTTATATGCCCCTAGGTGCCATGGTATGTGAGCACCTCATAATCATTAATGTATTTTATATTCACAAGGAAGGAAGTATTTTCTTCCTATTTTTCAGATAGGGACATGAGGCAGAGTAGATTAAGTGACTTGCCAAGGTCACAGCAGATAACTGTGACTAAACCAGTAGGTTTCCATTCACTAGAAAATATTTCCTAGCCTTCTTTTTTGGCAGGTTGTAGTCTATGCAATTGATTTTTATTTGAAGGTGTAGAGTACAGGTGTATGAAAGATACAAGGCTTTTATATGACAGCTGAACAGCCCTGTTAGTCTGTCCTTTTCCACACATTTTAATTATTCTTTCTCTGCTTTTTCCATTTTGTCTCCTTGCTCTTTCCACTCTTCTCTATTTATAGTCTCTTCTGACTCAGTCTTCTCTTCTTGTGTTGCATTGCCCTGGCGTTATTTCAAATCATCACTTTTTTCTTCACAGATCTTTTCCAAATCTAATCTCTCTCTCTGTATTTGCTCATATAATCCATCCCACTAGGAAGTCCTTAATTGCTCCATCTCCCTGTGTTCACTCTTTGGGTTCTTTTCCTATTTACTTCTTTTTTTTTTTTTTTTTAATATTGGTCACTTCTTGTCTGTGGCAAACTGCAGTAAGCAGGACACTTCTAATACCTCACAGGCAGTGCACAGTTTGTGTTTCCATTATGTGTTTATGCAGTAGCCTTCTTTGTATTTTAACTAGCTATACCAGCTCCTGCAGTAGCAGAACATAAAACACACATTAATTTTCAGAGTTTAAAATTCAGTGTTTTCTGGTGTCTTCTGTGTGCTAGCACTTGAAATTATTTTTTTCATGTTCCATTTTTAACACTAAACATGTAGCAGGTTTACTTACCAAATTGCCACTGTACACTATAATGATATAAATATACCACAGGGTAAAGCTGCTTATTAATTTGTAATTGGATATTTCAGAATAAACTAGGAAAATCACATTGATGTGTGGAATCATTCCAGAACTGCCCATTAAGGTCTTCATTATTCACAGACTACTGCTCCCTGCCTTGTTTTATATGGTGTTAATATAAGTTAGTTATCAGTTGCTGTGCTGCAAGTCAGGGCAGTGATAACCTGCACTATCAATACCATGTTGTTTAATTTATAATGCAGGTAATAGCATGTGTCTTGAGCAAATCTACTTTTTTCCCTTTTATTCTAATCATGCTTTTTATAATCCTTTCCACAAAAAGAACATAATACCCTAAGGGAAAAGAGAGTACAGAATTGCAGTGACTTAGCTAATTAACTCAAAGGACTGTTCTTTTTGTTCTTGTTCTTTTTACCTGTGTTGCTCTTTTTATTTAACATTTAGCTTAAGTTCAAACCAGAACAGCCATGCCTGGCTGGAAGCTTCCAGCACCCCTTTTACTCTTATTCATTAGGCCTTAATTGGGAACAGTCAATTGCATCTCCCGGCAAGGGATGCATCCCTAATTGACACAAGTGATTTATGAGAGAAGAGGATTTCCTTCATCAGCCCCATATTGGAAAGCAGCCATGACTGATGGAGCAGTACCACTTGTGCAGATGCTAATCATTTACTAATAGTTAAAGCGACAGCAGCACTTTTTATTCATTTTCTTACTAAACTCAAAGGGGGAGGTCTAAGAATGGAAACTCCACAAGAGCTGAACAAACTAGGAACTAATGCTTTGACTAAGGCTAAAATGTGAGTTTTACCTACAGGGAAGCACCCCAGTTTTGTATCAAACAAGGTCATGCCTATGGCTAATTATTTTTTTAAATATGAAACACTGCCACTTTTATAAAGCTTTGCGTAATCTGTTTAAAAGTGTGTGAGCTCTACTGCAGGAGATACATGGCACTTAGTCACCGCTCTGGGGATAATACCTGAAATACAGACTCAGTGAAAGATATAAAGCAGTGGCATAAATGCAGCTCTATACCTCTTTGCAAATGCAGGCAACAGAGAAGCATAAAGAACAGGAGTACTTGAGGCACCTTAGAGACTAACAAATTTATTTGAGCATAAGCTTTCATGGGCTACAGCCCACTTCATCAGATGCATAGAATGGAACATATAGTAAGAAATATATACATACAGAGAACATGAAAAAGTAGAAGTAGCCATACCAACTGTTAGAGGGTAATTAATTAAGATGAGCTATTATCAGCAGGAGAAAAAAAACTTTTGTAGAGATAATCAAGATGGCCCATTTTAGACAGTTGACAAGAAGGTGTGAGGATACTTAACATGGGGAAATAGATTCAATATGTGTAATGACCCAGCCACTCCCAGTCTCTATTCAAACCCAAGTTAATGGTATCTAGTTTGCATATTAATTCAAGCTCAGCAGTTTCTCGTTGGAGTCTGTTTTTGAAGCTTTTCTGTTGCAAAATTGCCACCTTTAAGTCTGTTACTGAGTGACCAGAGAGGNCTTTCAGCTTAAAATCATTAGATAAACCAAGAAAGAGGAGGCAGGGTAGGAGGGGAGGGGTTATGTGTGGATATAGGTGTAGATGGGGGGTGATCTTTCAAAACTGACTAGTAGATTATGAATGCCACAATATTTGGGTGCCGGACTTGAGATGCCATACAAGGACTGATTTTCAGGAAGTATGGACCTTTGGTGGGATAGTTGGGCACCCCATATCCCTAGGTATTTTTTTTAAATATTGGCATATATAATATAATATAAGCCCTCAATTCATCTTTCTTTCTCTCTCTCTCTCTCTCTGCCTCCCTCCTCTCCTCTTAAAATATAGAGCAGAGAAGCAAGGTAATTGCAATTGGCAAATAAGACACATAACACGTGTTTCTTAAATTCTCCAATCCTTCCTTTTAAATAGTGAATAATTATGCACTGTACTTTTGTGTTTGTTATTTACCTGAATTATGTTAGAAGACAGAAATTTGTGTGTGTTTATTTCACAATGAATCTAAGCCATGAGAATGTGTCTCTTTTGAGAACAGAATTATTATCTGGGAAGCGGACACTTTAATGGCTCTTTTCCTAGGTCCCCGTTACACTGTTTTTCAGAGACACGTTGTTAACGCTGTGTGAAACTCATTGGTTTTGGTTAGTGTCAGTTTTTTCTTCGGTGTTAATTTGTGAGATTTAATACATCTGAATTTTGTTTGATTTACATTTCAGGTTAACTCATTAAAAATAAGTCATGAGAATCAATTAGCCCAGGTTTACTGGAAACTGAGCCCAGGTTCGCTCCAAATTGACCTCCATTACCTGGCTGATCCTAAGATTTGTGACCTGGAATAAATTTCAGTTTTGTGCTGAAACCATGTTAGCGATATTTGTTCTGGTGTTTTTGTAATAGAAATTTCACACAGCTTTAAATATGGAATGCTCAGTATAGTTTTCAGTTACTCTTTCTTCAGTTACTTTTCCTTCAAGTGTGGAGATGATTAAATCAATGGAAACAAAATCAGAACCAGCCCAAATTTTAATCCTTTTTAGGGGGTATGAAAATTTGAACTTTTTTTTTTCTTTACTGCACTTCTACAGTGCTTGGCTCCTTCTGGGATAAAAGCAGAAAAATGCAGATCAACAGAAAAGAAAAACAAAAACCAGGAACGTACTGGCTAAACATCACTGCAGCATCCTGACAATATGTTAACTTGCACTTACCTTTCCATTCATAAACATATATTTCCTTCCACCTTTAATAGTTCCATATTTCTTTATTTTTTTCCCCCATGTTAATTCTTCATAAATTCATAGTAGTCACTATCCTTTTCACTGTTGTCCCCTTTGGCCTAAGTGCTTGGCCAATATTTTGGACCTTGCAGGCTTGTTTCTGTTAGGCCGAGCAATACGATATCACGTATAATCTTGGGTGTAATCTTGTCATTCAATAGTAAAGTCAGAAAATTATTTTTGTTACCCCATTCCCACCAAGGGAGCTGCCAAAGCTGTGGGAGGAGCCTCTAGAAAGTGATTATTTGTTTGAGTTTCAGTATGGAACAGCTATTTTAAAATTGGCCAGGCTTCTCTTCACCATCTGCTTGGGCTGCCTGCAGCAGAACAGGAAGCTGGGGATCCCAAAAGCATGTCTACTTCTCTCCCCTCTGCTACCTCATCTGCTTAGAATTCTCCTCAGGGTAAACAGAGTAGAATGGCGAATGAAAATCTCCCACCTATCTGTGATGCTGGGATTCCAAGGGGATCAGTGCAGCCAACGGCAGAGTGAAACTTTGCTGTAAATTGATTGAAACCTTGCCATGAAAATTGAATGATGAGTACTGAAGCAATCCGGGACTTCCACTCCACTACCTTCCAAGACAGGTTTCACTAGAATAGGACTCCATTGATGTGCTAGCAACACTACCATGTTGCTTGAGAAGATATTTTGCTTATAAACCCCTATTTTGGGTACCAAGGTGGCAACCACTATAGAAATACCTTGAATAAATAGCTAGATTCTGACACTTAAAATTTTATAAGGTGTTAGGAGGAGAAAAGCTTTGAAATAAAATTATATGGAATGTCACATGATTGTCCCCTGCTTGTTTCCCTCTTTCCTAAAATCTGTTTTTTGGTTACCATAATTTTTAACTCTTTGTTTCCTTCCAAATCTTGTGTTCTTTATTCTATTTCCTCTGCTGTTCTACATCCAGTTGCTACACTCTGCTTCATGTTTGTGAGAAGCAACACAATGAAAACAATACTCAGACAATGCTTCAGGTATCATGCCAATTTCACTTTGACGCTCTGTAGTAGAACGTGTTATGCTGGTATGCTACATTTAATCTTGTGTTTATGTTGAGTGCTCTAAGAGGTGTTAGCTTGCCTGTCACAACTGTGGTGGGATCACACAGTGATAGAAGCAGTGTCTCAGCCAGCCAGGTTCCAAATCCCATATGCTTTTATAGATCACAATCACATATTGAGTTCTTTTCTACCCCTTTTCTAGCCTTTCTAAACGGAAATGGAAAGAGTGCATGCTATGGAGCACAATGCAACATGTTCCTTGTGTGATGCACTACTCATAACTGGACAACTGCATTGTTCCCTAACTTACATTTCGAACTCGTGTTGAGCATGTAGCCCCATGTTCTTCA
Source organism: Platysternon megacephalum (assembly GCA_003942145.1). Taxonomy (NCBI): domain Eukaryota; kingdom Metazoa; phylum Chordata; order Testudines; family Platysternidae; genus Platysternon; species Platysternon megacephalum. Next base: position 1,081,065 of record QXTE01000104.1, read on the forward strand.
GTAGAAGTAGAGATAACTATGGTGAGCATACACATCAAATGTACCTAATTTTGAGGAGTGTCACTCAGTATAATCCCAAAGTTACTTATGTTCTACACCTATTTGATATCTCCTCACAGAGAAACTTATTTGATTCATAAATAAAGACTCATGAAACCAAGCTTATAGGAAACATTGTGTACCCTAAAGGAATGATTCCAACAGCATTTGAAGTTTCCTTTTGTCCCTCACTTTGAGTCTTTGTTGCACCCTGTGATTTGATTATTGGCAGATAGATTGAGAGGTATGATGTTGAACTCTACAGCTAAAAGGTCATCCCTTCTAGAACACAATGACATCCTGATCCATGACTAGGGCTCCTTGGTAATACAAATAATAAATAATAATAATTCTCATCTGAGTGCAGGTAAGCAAAATGTGCCTTGCCTTAAAACAGCACAAGATGTGGCCAGTGTCTTGTAGAAGACAAATTAATAAATGAATCAAATTTTCCTTGGTTCTTTTGCCCCACTGTATGCCCGTCTCCTTTTTATGTGTAAGAGCACACTCACCTACCATCCTTCCAGTCTCCAGTAGTTCCCTGTTGATTTTGCTTCAGTCTCTTTGAGCAAAATACCTACTCCATGATTTCACTGTGCACTTTCACTTTATGTCTGAAATCTAATATCAATAACAGTATGCTTTGAATGCCAGTGTGAATTAATGCCATTCCTTGGGAAGATGAACATTTGAACTGACAGTGAGTAGATGACTGACGTTGGCTAGTTAGGTACTAAGGCTTTGTCAAGTTGCTTCCTGAAAATGAGCTTCTTCCACACCTACTGAATGCGTCGCTGGGAGACGTGTCAAGTCTTTCCATGTCAAGGTTATTACAGGACAGTTTGATTCTAAACAGATTCTAAACAGTGCTTGGGAAATGGGCTCCCTTTGATGCTGTCATTGGAATAATAAATTATCACCTGAAGGAGAAGGTGTTCTTCTTACACGCTATTTGAATTTGGGGGAGAAATCAGACACCATCCTCATATCACATTACTCCAAACTATGCAAGTCTTTTTTTTTCTTCCCTCCCCTCTCCCCCACACCCAATGTATGAATATGCATTTGGGGCTGTATGAAAAATAAATGATAATGAGATATGACTATGCCCAGAGCTATCTCCTACCTGGGAAACAGTGTTATGAAATAATAATGGCAAGAGTGCTGCTGTAGTCAATATCATAAGATGATGAGGGTGTTCATAATGCAAAGAATCCTACCTTCAAGGCAGACGTGCATCAGAACAACACTGGAAGTCTCCCAATGGAGGCTAAAGTTTATGCCATACTAAAGATGAAAATTCAGCCCTAAAGCTAGTGCTTCATCATTTTAATGGAATGTTACTTTCTTTGAGATCTTAGTTTTATCAGAAACATGAGTGATAACAACAAAAAAATGTAATTGGTTTTTTTTTTTTTTTTTTTTGTGGTAAATAGTCAATCCTGATTGAACTTAGTGATAGGATTCTCAATGAAACAGTATTTTCAGACAAAGTTATGTGTTCCCCAATTCTAGATGAAAATGTTACTTGTATGAATGTTGTGATATGTCACTTTGAATGGCATCAGTCACACTGAGTTTTGTTAATCATTTAGTTTTATGCCACATAACTAAATCTGACATAAATTGTTATGTGGTTGATCTGAGGGTGAATTGGGATTTGAAAATTGCAGGTTTTTCCAAGAAAGGTTGAATACGGTGTGACACTACACCTGATATTTTTCATGGTTGTATGATTATGATATGATTATGAAATAAGATGCAATTTGTACAAGATGAGTCATTTAAGGTGTCATTGGAAAAGTTCTGATTTGCTCAACGTGATTCTTATTTGTGTGCATGTATCATTTTTGTAGCTAAAGTTATGAATATTGACTATGTATCTGTATTTCAAATGTAGTTACACCTGAGTGACATCATCTGTAGGCTAGATGCTTCCAGCCTAGACAGCTGGTTGGGAAGGGCCTATTCAAGGTAATGGGCCATTAGGAAAAACCATAGGCCTTAGGAGAAGCTTATCCCCCACCTGGTGAGCCTTCCTGGGAACGTTCGAGACAGCCTGTAAGTAATGGCTGCTATGACTCAGCAAGATATGCAAGGGCATTTGACCAGACCACATGACACTGATCTCCATTTTGGGTACCTGTATTTTTCCACAAACTGGTCTGGGAGCCAAGTTTGAAACAAAGGGTTCCCGCCATATGGAAAAGTTATATAAGGCAGGGAGTGACATCATTGGTTGTTCTTCACTCCCCCACAACTGAACACCTGAAAGAAGCTCTGAAAGAAAAGGACTTGAAATGGGGGTAGGGAGTCCAAACTGCAAAGCAAATGCAGCTTATGCCTTGAGAATCTGCAAGCCTGCTTGTATCATCAGTCAGAGTGAGAAATTGTTAATTCATATCCAGGCTTTCTAGTATTTTAGGCTTAGTTTGCGGTTTTGTTTATTTACTAAGTAATCTGCTTTGATCTGTTTTCTATCACTTAATCTATCTTTTGTACTTAATAAACTTGTTTTATGTTTTAATCTAAACCAATGGCCCTTGACTGTAGTGACTGGGGAAAATCTCAGCTTGTATTGTGGATATTCCTCTCCACATTGAGGGAGAGGCTAACCGAGTAATAAATTCATACTGATTGGGGCTTTGACCAGGACAGGACGGTACAGCTCTAGGGTCTTGAGTTGGGGATTAATTTGGCTGCAGCCTCTCTATTGTTGGTTCATGCAATGGTTCATGCAAAGCCTGCATGCAACTGCAGCTGGGTTTGTCCCTGCCTGTGTGAATGCTGGTGGGAGTGTAGGACCAGGAGCGGTCTATAGCCTGTCACAACAGCACAGTGCTGAGAGGGAGCCCAGGCTGATGAGTCAGAGGGCTCAGAGGTACCCCAGTTCCAGGTCGCACTCCAGGATGAGCCCGTCAAATAGGACTTTTAAAGATTATTAATAGGTTCAGAAATGAAGACCTCACATAGATTAGTATCTAAACAAACTGTGTCCATATTGGTGAGTTTGATGTAAGAAAGTAAAAATCACTTTGCTTTGTGCTGACAGTTATGTTCAGAACCCCCTAAATTTGTGTTGAAACTCATATTACTTATAGTATCTAATGAAAGAAATTGCCAACAGTGCACTGTGGATTTGATAAGAAACTAACACTGGTAACTAGTGTATGACAATGTTACAAAATCAGTTAAAATATTCCAATTATAAATGACACAACTGAGACAACAATCCAAATGATGTCTTAGCCATGGAAAATGTACCAAAACTTGTAGCGAAGTGTAGGGTTAATAAGAAATTTTGTTTTCCACTGGAGTTTTGAAGTATTACATTTATTCAAGGCATAATGTCACACTACCTTAAAGTTACCTTGGATATATTTTAAAGTCTACATTATGACTTTGGGTACAGACTTGAGCCAGGAGTGATGTGTAAATTGCACTGCTCCAGGATTGGCAGAGTCAGTCCTCTGAGTCACAGTTCCTCCCCTTCTTCGTGTGTGTGTGTGTGTGTGTGTGTGTGTGAGAGAGAGAGAGAGAGAGAGAGTGAGTGCTATTGGCTCTTCTTCTCCCTTGGAAGCCCCCCAACGTCCAGGCAGGGCCGGCTCTAGCTTTTTTGCCGCCCCAAGCACGGCAGGCAGGTTGCCTTCGGCGGCATGCCTGCGGGAGGTCCCCGGTCCCGCGGATTCGGTGGCATGCCTGCCGGAGGTCCACCGGTCCCGCGGCTTCGGCGTACCCCCCGCCGAATTGCCGCCGAATCCGCAGGATCGGCGGACCTCCCGCAGGCATGCCGCCGAAGGCTGCCCGACTGCCGCCTTTTCAGGGACCGGCAGGGCGCCCCCCGCGGCTTGCCGCCCCAGGCACGCGCTTGGAGCGCTGGTGCCTGGAGCCGCCGCTGTGTCCAGGTAGCCCCCCAATAGTGGTTTGAGAGAGAATCCTATTCTCTCTAATCCAGTTAAGGACAGAAGGTAAGTGGAACTAGTCTTAAGAAGACAGAGTCCAATGCAGACCTTGTCTATTTGCAGATGATTACGTCTGCTATCTTATTCATTCCAGTGCTGTCCTCTTCTCCATGTCTGTGAGCATTAACACTATAATCTACTGTTTCTTATACTTTCCATAAATAAAGATGTCAGCTACAGACAAGGCATCAGACTTGAAACAATCCTTTATGTAACGCCTTTCAGACAGTACTTCTGCATCCAAGTCATGTCTTTCCAGACATGTGCTGAATAGTAAGCAATCTCTGGTTTAGCTGCAGAAATAATTCTTGCCCAGTGTGACTGCGAAAGGTCAACTACATTTCTGCTGCTTCAACTGTTCCTGTATTGTCTCAGCAGGTTCCTAGCCTTTCAGCTCCCTTAATGATGGTCCAAGAAAAGGTATCTCTTAGTTAATCCTACAGCTCTGTCTTTTATTCTGTTCATTACTTTTTAACTGTTTTTAATTCTGTGAAATTTTTATGTGAAGAGACCCATTGCTCAACTCCTTCAATAATGTCAAACTGGACTTCAGCTGACTTTTCCAGAAAGTTCCTTAATTATGTCTTGTGTCTCTTTCAGACATTTGCATGAGCTTTGGCAACCTTTTGAGGTAGACCCTTCTGTCTTTTTTGTGCTTCTCTGCTCATGTCTAATATTTTGCTAAAGTGTCTTAGTGAACGTCTTTCTTCTAACTAAGCGACAAATAGTCCTGTGGCACCTTATAGACTAACAGACGTATTGGAGCATAAGCTTTCGTGGGTGAATACCCACTCTGTCGGATGCATGTAGTGGAAATTTCCAGAGGCAGGTATAAATATGCAGGCAAGAATCAGTCTAGAGATAACAAGGTTCAGTCAGGGAGGATGAGGCCCTCTTCTAGCAGTTGAGGTGTGAACACCAAGGGAGGAGAAACTGCTTTTGTAGTTGGCTAGCCATTCACAGTCTGTTTAATCCTGAGCTGATGGTGTCAAATTTGCAAATGAACTGTAGCTCAGCAGTTTCTCTTTGGAGTCTGGTCCTGAAGTTTTTTTGCTGCAGGATGGCTACCTTTAAATCCGCTATTGTGTGTCCAGGGAGATTGCCATTCCTAATATCTGACTTGTGTCCATTTATCCTTTTATGTAGTGACTGTCCAGTTTGGCCGATGTACATAGCAGAGGGGCATTGCTGGCACATGATGGCGTATATCACATTGGTGGACATGCAAGTGAATGAACCAGTGATGTTGTGGCTGATCTGGTTAGGTCCTGTGATGGTGTTGCTGGTGTAGATATGTGGGCAGAGTTGGCATCGAGGTTTGTTGCATGGATTGGTTCCTGAGTTAGAGTTACTATGGTGCGGTGTGTGGTTGCTGGTGAGAATATGCTTAAGGTTGGCGGGTTGTCTGTGGGCGAGGACTGACCTGCCTCCCAAGGCCTGTGAAAGCGAGGGATCGTTGTCCAGGATGGGTTGTAGATCACTGATGATGCATTGAAGAGGTTTTAGCTGAGGACTGTAGGTGATGGCCAGTGGAGTTCTGTTGGTTTCTTTCTTGGGCTTGTCTTGCAGCAGGAGACTTCTGGGTACACGTCTGGCTCTGTTGATTTGTTTCCTTATTTCCTCGTGTGGGTATCGTAGTTTTGAGAATGCTTGGTGAAGATCCTGTAGGTGTTGGTCTCTGTCTGAGGGGTTGGAGCAAATGCGGTTGTACCTCAGCGCTTGGCTGTAGACGATGGATCGTGTGGTGTGTCTGGGATGGAAGCTGGAGGCATGAAGGTAGTCATAGCGGTCGGTGGGTTTTCGGTATAGGGTGGTGTTAACGTGACCGTCACTTATTTGTACTGTGGTGTCTAGGAAGTGGACCTCCCATGTAGATTGGTCCAGGCTGAGGTTGATGGTGGGGTGGAAGCTGTTGAAATCATGGTGGAATTCTTCCAGAGTCTCCTTCCCGTGGGTCCAGATGATGAAGATGTCATCAATGTAGCGTAGGTAGAGAAGGGGCATGAGTGGACGAGAGCTGAGGAAGCGTTGTTCCAGGTCAGCCATAAAAAGGTTGGCATATTGTGGGGCCATGCGGGTGCCCATAGCGGTGCCACTGGTCTGGAGGTATATATTGTCACCAAATTTGAAATGATTGTGTGTGAGGATAAAGTCACAGAGCTCAGCAACCAATTGTGCTGTGGCATCATCAGGGATACTGTTCCTGACAGCTTGTATTCCATCTGTGTGTGGGATGTTTGTGTTGAGAGCCTCCACATCCATGGTGGCTAGGATGGTGTTTTCTGGAAGATCACCAATGCACACCTCAACTACTAGAAGAGGGCCTCATCCTCCCTGATTGAACTAACCTCGTTATCTCTAGACTGATTCTTGCCTGCATATTTATACCTGCCTCTGGAAATTTCCACTACATGCATCCGACAAAGTGGGTATTCACCCATGAAAGCTTATGCTCCAATACATTTGTTAGTCTATAAGGTGCCACAGGACTCTTTGTCGCTTTTTACAGATCCAGACTAAGACGGCTACCCCTCTGATACTTTCTTCTAACTTTTACTTTCTTAGACTTGCCTCATACCAAACTTCTTTAACTCTTCAATTGCTCATATAGTGAACTGTCAGTTTATTCAGGAACCATATGGAAATTTTTACCTGTGTGGGGGAGGGAGGGAATCTATACATGCTTTGAAAAGTCATGGAAGATGGGAGAGATTCCAGAAGACTGGAAAAAGGCACATATAGTGCCAATCTATAAAAAGGGAAATATGGACAACCAGGGGAATTACAGACCAGTCAGCTTAACTTCTCTACCCAGAAAGATAATGGAGCAAATAATTAAGCAATCAATTTGCAAACATCTAGAAGATAATAAGGTGATAAGTAACAGTCAGCATGGATTTGTCAAGAACAAATCATGTCAAACCAACCTGACAGCTTTCTTTGATAGGGTAACAAGCTTTGTGGATACGGGCTTAAGTAAAGCTTTTCATACTGTCTTGCATGACCTTCTCATAAACAAACTAGGGAAATGCAACCTAGATGGAGTAACTATAAGGTGGGTGCAAAACTGGTTGGAAAACCGTTCCCTGACAGTAGTTATCAGTGGTTTAGTCATGCTGGAAGGACATGATGAGTGGGGTCACGCAGGGATCAGTTCTGGGTCCTGTTCAATACCTTCATCAATGATTTAGATAATGGCATAGAACAGTGGTGGGCAATCTGTGGGCCACATGTGGCCCATCAGGGTAATATGATTGTGGACCGCAAGACATTTTGCTGACGTTGACCGTCCACAGGCACGGCCCCCTGCAGCTCCCAGTGGCCGTGGTTCGCCTGTTGCAAAAAAAGTGAACATCATTCTGGGATGTATTAGCAGGAGTGTTGTAAGCAAGACACAAGAAGTAATTCTTCTGCTCTACTCTGCGCTGATTAGGCCTCAACTGGAGCATTGTGTCCAGTTCTGGGCGGTACATTTCAGGAGGGATGTGGACAAACTGGAGAGAGTCCAGAGAAGAGTGACAAAAATGATTAAAGGTCTAGAAAACATGACCTATGAGGGAAGATTGAAAAAAATGGGTTTGTTTAGTCTGGAGAAGAGAAGACTGAGAGGGGACATAACAGTTTTCAAGTACGTAAAATGTTGTTCCAAGGAAGAGGGAGAAAAATTGTTTTTCTTAACCTCTGAGGATAGGACAAGATGCAATGGACTTAAATTGCAACAAGGGAGGTTTAGGTTCGACATTAGGAAAAACTTCCTATCTGTTAGGGTGGTTTTGCACTGGAATAAATTGCCTAGGGAGGTTGTGGAATCTCCATCATTGGAGATTTTTAAGAGCAGGTTAGACAAACACCTGTCAGGAATGGTCTAGATAATACTTAGTCCTGCCATGAGTGCAGGGGAGTTGACTAGATGACCTCTCATGGTCCCTTCTAATCCTATGATTCTATGGTCCGTGTGTAACTTGTGGGATTTGTACTTGGATTGGTATTATCTACTGGTTTTCTGTTTGTCTGGGTATTACAGTGCAAACAGCCAGAGTATATAGCAACAATTAACATCAGCATGAACCGATGAGTTAAAGTTTCTACAGAGTTAAACATTTAGGGTACTAAATATTACTATTAACAACACTGGAGGCTAGTAAAATTGAGGAGGGGGAGATGGGACTAGCCAGGAGCATGCTTCAAACAGTACTAGAATCGGACTAGGGACAGCAGAAGACAGCAATGCATTATGAGATGGAATCAGGATTCAGGTGAAGGCTATATATGGTGCAGGACAAAGACATGAGGATCAGTTAAAGAACTCAAACTCGTAACTATCCAAATTCAATTGGTTTTAATGTTGGTTTTATAGCTAAATACCAGTGAAGTACTTTGAGAATTTAGCAGTTTGTATTTGTGGGGGATCTGGTCAATGAATCATAGAAAAAAAGGGAGTTCTGCCATTTTTTTTCAGTAAAAGCAGGATTGGGCTCTAGATTGGAGCTTTGGTTTGACATCTATCTGTTGCATATCCTAATTTATCCAAAATGCTTTGGGCTGGAAACCTCACAAGATCAGACATTCTCAGTAGATGTTCAGCAAGACTGGGCATACTTTTTTTTAGATTGCATTACATCTGGTTGAATCTCATGGGATCTCAGTACAACCTGTTCCAAGGAAGATAGGAAATACAAAGGGAATTGTTTTTGTTTTGTTTTATAATAAAAGTAATCAAATGGATCTTTTCTGACCTTCCAAAAAGGTTTAAATTTGGTTTTAGACAAAGTAACAATTTATTTTATTCAGATCAAGTCATCCACTCCTGGTATAGACTATCAATCACCCCACTACCAAAGCCAAAGACACTTTAGCAAAATATTAGGCATGAGCAGAGAGGCAGAAGAAGAAAGACAGAAGGATCAACCACAAAATGTTGCCAAAGCTCATGCAAATGTTAGAAAGAGAGACAGGAACTTTCTGGAGAAGTCAGCTGAAGTCTAGTTTGAAATTGTTGAAGGAGTTGAGCAATGGGACTCTTCACATAAAAATTTCACAGAATTAAAAACAGTTAAAATGTGATGAACACAAGATGTATCTAATGCTGAAACAGGTAGTCACCGTCAAAAAGTCATATCTCAGGGGTAGGCAGAAAAATGACTGGTGGTGGTATTTTATGGGTCTTTTTTTTGCCCAGAATCTTGGAGTGAGAACCAAAAGTGAGAACCACACAGGACAAGATGATGTACCCCCCATCCCATGAGCCCCCTTACTTCCCTCAGCAGGCCATCTATGTTATGGGTTATATTATGGTGAGGAAAGCAAACTCCATGAGTTTGCATGCAGAGGCTGGGAATGGCTGGAGCCTTGACTCTGCCTCACCAACAAACCAGTTAGCTCAGCAAATCCTGATTGGAACTTGCTTGCTACTATGAAGTATATGATAAATAATGATGTCAGGGCATCTTGATCTGAATATAGTAAGGATACAGAATGGTGACCCACAGGCCTTACTTTTCAGTCTCCTTATTGTGCACCATGCTGTTGTCAGTGTGCCCAATCAGCTTACACAGTCTGGCCTGGAAAATGTAAAGCATTCTGGACTTGGCGAGAAAGGGAATGAGTAGACCTGTGAGCGAGAGCCAGGAGGAAGATAGCTGGCTGCCATGATAGGCAGTGCCAGCAGAAAAGATACTGCCAGTGAAGCAGGCAATGCTTTTATCTCCAGTGCATAGGAATTGGTTTTAATTATATAAAATGTATCATGAAGAGATCTTCATCAATCTTGCTAGTTGCGTTGTGACTGTCCCAACTCAGATCTGCAGAGAATTGTCTTGCACTTTAGTGGATATACTATCATGTGTGGTTGGGAAGACATGTTGTGATTTAAGGGTTTTGGTTTAAGTTGTGTTGTACGGGAGTAAACTGTGACTCTCAGAGATGAGATGGTGATTCTTCTATGGCTATGATGTATTAATCCTGAGATGAGTTGCTATACAGTTAACTAGAATAAAGGGACGATAGAGTATGGCTGGTTAAAGTGGGTCTGTAGTCTCTCCATAATGTAAAGTGTTGAGCCTTGGAATGACACACTAGAATCAGGACCTAAACGTGCTATTGAGTTTTGCCTGAGAAAATTTTTAACAGTGGACTTTAAAGGGGAAATTGTCTCACACAAATTTGTACATAATTAGGCTTTGTGCAGGGAACGCTGTTTTTGTTTTGGAGAATGGGATCCAGCAATCCACAGGTGGCTGCTAAGCTTCCACTGAGACCTCCGTAGCTGTTGTTCCAGGCTACAAACTGAAAAACGGACTGCAGGTGGTGTGCACCACTATGCATGGGCTCGTTTCTACTGGATCCATATAAGTTTTGGACCAGTAGCCCCTCCATATTGGCCTATATGGGATCAGCATAGAAACCCCCCTCAGTGGTGTAAATGTTATGTAGCCACGCCAACTACTGCGCCTCTGCTTCAACCTCTCTGAGAATAAGGGCTATGCATCTTGCTCTCCACACCTGGGAGAGTTTCACCAATAATTAACACCTTTCAAAAGTTGTCATTTCTGTCTCTCTCAAGTCTGTTTTGTCCAAACACCAGGATAATCTGACACATCAAAGGAACACAACATCCTTGTTTACCTGCTGTTGAAATTCCTCTATGTACATCTACATTCATCTTTTCAAAGGGGCAGTTTGTGCTCCGTCTGCACTTGCCTGTCTTAGAACTCCTACAGTTATTGTGTAAATGTCTAGCTCTAGCACCTTTTCCCAGTGTAGTCTGAATTGCTGATAAGCTGCTGTCTAGTCAGGTGTAATTGCTGCTGCAATTTAGTACTTTCATATCAGCTCTCCTTTGATTGCTGCTATACACTTTTAATTTGGTTGAAAATGTTCTTATTCCTCAAAGTCATTGCTCAACATCAGTTGTCCTGTTTCTCAGCTGTGGAAATCACGCCTATGAATTTTAGTCTCCTGCATCTCAGACTAAATTGCTATTGGCTGTTAGGAAAACCGTGCTTAATCTTTTGTTATTAAGTAAGCACACTCCTGGCTTTTGATGCACCATTTAAATTAAACAAAAAGGTTCTTGCTTGCAAACATATTATTTACTATACTGTTGGGAGAGGAAAAATCTGACCTAATCGATCAACATTTTTATTATACTCTTTAGATGGTTTTGCTTTGGAAGATGGCAGAAATCTTTTAGTTAGTTCCTGTTTTTAAAAATCAAGGTTTTCAACATGTACAGTAAATTCAGCTAGCTAAAGCGTCACTTTGATTGTTGGGAAAGATAAGCACATTGCATGTGTCTCTTGAAAAATAAATAGATTAAATCCTGAATTTCTACCTGGATGACTTCAATATCCAATTTTAAATCTTGAAAATAATTGTTTCTGATAAGTCCTAAATTCTCTATGCTTTATATTAGGGCTGTCGATTAATTACAGTTAACTCACACGATTAACTCAAAAACAATTAATTGCAATTAATCACAGTTTTAATCGCACTTGTAAACAATAGAATACCAATTGAAATTTATTAAATATTTTGGATGTTTTTCTACATTTTCATATGTATTGTATTCTGTGTTGTAATTGAAATCAAAGTATGTATTCTTTTTATTACAAATATTTGCACTGCAAAAATGATAAAAGAAATAGTATTTTTCAATTCCCCTCATGGAAGTACTGTAGTGCAATCTCTGTCGTGAAAGTGCAACTTACAAATGTAGATTTTTTTTGTTACATAACTGCACTCAAAAACAAAACAATGTAAAATTTTAGAGCCTGCAAGTCCATTCAGTCATACTTCTTGTTCAGCCAATTGCTCAGATGAACAAGTGTGTTTACATTGGCAGGAGATAATGCTGCCTGCTTCTGGTTTACAATGTCACCTGAAAGTGAGAACAGGCATTCTCGTGGCACTGTTGTAGCCGGCATTGCAGGGTATTTACATGCCCAGATATGCTAAACATTCATGCTAAACATTCATGCCCCTTCATGCTTCAGCCACCATTCTAGAGGACATGTTGATGACGCTTGTTAAAAAAAAATGTGTTAATTAAATTTGTGACTGAACTCCTAGGGGGAGAATTGTATGTCCTCTGCTCTGTTTTACCCACATTCTGCCATTTATTTCATGTTATAGCAGTCTCGGATGATAACCCAGCACATGTTGTTCATTTTAAGAACACTTTCACTGCAGATTGCACAAAACGCAAAGAAGGTACAAGTGTGAGATTTCTAAAGACAGCTACAGCACTTGACCCAAGGTGTAAGAATCTGAAGTGCCTTCCAAAATCTGAGAGGGATGAGGTGTGGAGCATGCTTTCAGAAGTCTTAAAAAAGCAACACTCTGATGCGGAAACTACAGAACCTGAACCACCAAAAAAGAAAATCAACCTTCTGCTGGTGGCATCTGACTCAGATAATGAAAGAGAACATGCATCGGTCAGCTCCGCTTTGGATTGTTATCGAGCAAAATCCGTCATCAGCATGGATGCACGTCGCCTGGAATGGTGGTTGAAGCATGAAGTAACATATGAATCTTTAGTGCATCTGGCATGTAAATATCTTACTACGCCAGCTACAACTGTGCCATGAGAATGCCTGTTCTCACTTTCAGGTGACATTGTAAACAAGAAGCAGACAGCATTAACTCCTGCAATGTAAACAAACTTGTTTGTCTGAGCAATTGGCTGAACACGAAGTAGGACTGAGTGGACTTGCAGGCTCTAAAATTTTACATTGTTTTTATTTTTGAATCCATGTTTTTTTGTACATAATTCTACATTTCTAAGTTCAACTTTCATGATAAAGAGAGTGCACTACAGTACTTGTGTTAGGTGAATAGAAAAATACTATTTCTTTTGTTTTTATTACAGTGCAAATGTGTCATCAAAAATAAATATAAAGTGAGCACTGTACACTTTGTATTCTGTGTTGTAATTGAAATCAATATATTTGAAAATGTATTCTATTACTGTTTAACAGTGTGATTAATCACGATTAATTTTTTAATCTCTTGACAGCCCTATTTTATATACATTATTGGAATACAATCTGTTCCTAAGCATTAGTGATAGCAATGACCATATTGTATGACTTACTTCACGGTCATTCCTACAAATATGTATGTGAGTAATTTTAAACAGATGAGTGGACCCACTGAACTCAGTGGGACTATTCACATCAGCAAAGTGACTGTGTGCATATGAATTTGCAGGTTTCAGATCTTTCTAGTAGGCCATTAGTCAGTTGGGATAGTTTCATCTTCAAGACACTAAACTGGGACTTCACTAACCTGTGTTTTGCCACAGATTACCTATATAATCTTCAACAAATTACATACAAACTTTCTAAAGTGACCATTGATTTTAGTCCATTCTTTTGAAAATTGTGTCCTTAAACCTCTGTGCCTCAAATTTTCCATCTGTAAAATAGTGTTGTGAGTTTTACTTCATTAATGTTTTGCAGGCCCACATATTGCACTTATGAATACCATGGAAATGTCTATAAATAAATAAACCACTTGTCAGTGAATTTAGCATCAAAGTTTCCTTGACAGCTAGAGATTACAAAATGCTGACATATTTGAAATTGTTCCATGAAAAAATTAGTTGCTATTCTGATTTATTGCTAATTGCTGTATCCCTATCAACTTCTATTTTTAACAAAAAAAGGAAAATTATGTAATTTTTTCAATAGTGTATTACTAAATGATTTCTTAGCCCTCAAAATATTTTCTTGAGTATCAATACCAAATAAAATAATTGGTGGCTAATAATAAACTAGTCATGGAAATGATATTCTCTTTTTTGATACAAGTAATACATCTGTTATTATGAAGCACCACCTAGGTTTAGGTATAGACTGGTAGATGGGAATATTGGGTTCTATTCAGAGTACTGCCAGAGTTTTGCCAGTGACTCAATTTGTGATCTTAAGCAAGCTACTTAGGGCAACATTCTCAAACTTAAAATTAAACTTTAAACAATCAAGTTTTAAGTACTTGCACCAAATGGCTTTGTGCCTTAGATTTACCTATCGACCAACTGGTAAGGATGCCTAGCTCATAAGGAGCTTTAATTGGACCTGTTTGGGGATTTTCCATCAGAAAACATTCAGACAGAAAATGCCCTTTTTGTAACAATTGAAAGGGTCATCTTGAGTTTCTCAACTGGAAAAAAAATCAAAAAAAAAATCATCAAAATGGTTGAAACATCACGTGTCAATGTTTTCTAAACTAAAAATTGTGGGTTTTCATTTTGAAATTACGTTAATTTAGAAATTAATTTATACTAAAAAAAGGCTTTTTAAAAAAGAAAGAGGTCAAAACAGAAACAGAAATTATCCAACAAAATATTTCAGTTTTTACTAGAAACAATTTTGTGTTTGTTTTTTTTCCAATTTTTTTTCTCCAGATTTCAACTTTGTCCCAATTTGGGATGGGAAAAAATGTCAAAACCTCTTGGGATGGGAAAACTGTTTCTTGCCCAGACCTATTTAACATCAAGTTCTCTTTTTTTTCTGTTATTGTGATAATCTTGGACATATAAAACAGAGTTAGAATGTCACTTTAGCACTAAGTCTGCAACTGTGATCAGGAGCAAAATGTTCAAAAACCACTTAAATGACTTAGGAGCCACATCTTATTCCCAAAAGTGACGTAGACACTCCATAGCCCAATTCCCATGCAACCCATTAGTTATGGGAATGATACATCTCATGAGACTTAGGCTTTTGAGGCCCAGATCCATAAAGGTATGCAGGCCTTGCTCCACTCAGCCTTGCAGCCTAGTGGAATCTTCAGGTCCAAATTAGGTGCCCGGACTGTGAATATAATATTCACAGAGAGAGTAGGATGCCTAAGAAAGCGATCCTCAAAGCCAACTAGCTGAGTGCATGCCACCTAAGCTAGCCAGGAGTGAAATGCTGAGGAGCTCAGTGGGGAGATGTGTGGGGCTTAAGTGGCTGACTTGGTGCATCTGGTAGATTGTCAGGAGATAGGCGCCTCTGTCTGCTTGCAAACTTATCCAAGTCAAGCCAGCCGCTTAGGAAGCCCATATCCTAGCAGCTGAAATTGTGTCTCTCTGCATCTCACTCTGTCTCCAGCTTGAGCGAGGGTGCCGAGGTGCTTGTTAGCTGTGGGGCAGTGTCGGGGCTGAGGTGGCTTTGTGAATAATGACTGGCAGAAACTTAGGCACCTACAGGGTTTGGCAGCAGCTGAGCAGCAATTTTGAGACTGTCACTGGTGCCTAAATAGCAGATTTAGGCACCTAAATGCATCCAAGGCTTAGAATCTGAGTGCCTAAGTGCTTTTTGGAAATGGGACTTAAGGTGCTTACTGTAAAGGTTACCCTAGGCCTTATTTGAGCCATGCAAGTAGAAACAGATCATTGCTCCCTCCTACGACTATTTAAGGGCTAACCATAATCTAACCCATTGTAAATCAGCAGCTGCAATATACTTTTAAACAGCCCTAGTTCTTGCATAGCTTTATAACTGTTAAATATGTGTTGTATATTAACAATTCTTCATTGACATTTTATGTAATGCAATTTTTCAGCTGCTAGAAAATTGCTAAATACATGTAGAAGGCTGTGACAAAAGTGTAAATGGTTTTACTCTTTATTTGTGTGTGTGTGTGTGTGTGCGCGTGCGAGTGAGAGTGGGGGACAATATACCTTTATTCAGCTACAGTAAAATTCTGAATACAATTGCATGCTTCTGTCTACAGCAGACTCTTGATAAAGCTCTGGCAAAAAAGAATGATTGCATAAAATAAAAAACACATTCTGCTCTGAATTTAATCACTGATACTTATTAAAACAATTTGTTAGACAATGTAGACAAGTCTGACCCTAAGCACCCCCGTATGGTCCGCGTTGCAGCCCAGAATGTGACAAGAAGTTAAACCTAAGAATATGGTTAGGCAGACCGCATGACTCAGGAGGTGGGAAGATGGTCTTTTCATCGGCAGAATGGTCAATCTGTCATATTCCATGAGCACTTAATTCATTTAAAATATACATTGAATTATTTTCAGTGCTTTTAATGTTGCTCAATTCATCTTAAATACTTGTTTAAATTAACTACTGCATACCAAAAAGAGAGTAGATTATTAAAAACAGTGAATCAAGCTTTTACATTTAGGTAATTGTTTTGCAGAGGTTTTTTTTTCTTGATATTTTTAATATCTCGATTTAATATAAAACTGCAGTATACTATCAAATTTTAAAAAGTCTTACTTGATAGGATAATGATTATTTGAATAATTATTAGGGCTGGTCAAATTATTTATTATAAACTACTTATTTGGCTTTTAGTCCTTTATTTCTGTTTGTATATTGTTCTTGAAGAGATCCCAATTTGTATAAATTTGTTCATTATACTGAGTTGTTCAGTGAATGATCTATGCAAGCAAATTTCACCCTACGGATAGTTTGCAGATTGTTGATATTCACCCGTTATTTGATATTCATTATTCCTCTAAAGTCAAATGGTATTCTTACAGGTCCTTGATTGGCTGGCCTATCCTTTATTTATTTTTTGAACCCACCTGAATCTAGCAATATTGTATCATGAAATGAATTTAGTTTTTTGATTGACTGAATCATGGCTCCAGGTTTGAAATTCACTTTCCTAGAACGTACATGAGAACAAACTTTGCTTGTAGGAGTGTTCATGAGAACTCGGACCAAAAAAGATTACAATCGTGGTGTAATTGTGTGTACTCACCTCATGTGATTGCCCCCTGGCCGGGTGTGTGTCTGCAATTCTCTCAACTTATGGTGACCCCTGTCGGCTGTTTCTCAGGCGGGTTTCTGTGACTCAGCCCTCCGGCCCAGTCACACGCAGTTCGTAGGTATCCAAACCTATTAGACCCCTTCCAGGGTAACAGGGCCTGTCTCAATGGCCTTTGTCCTGTCCTTATATGTAGCCCTATCCCTGGGCTCAGTGCTCAGTCAGTCCTTCAATCTCAGCCCCTTCTGAGCTGCCTTTCAAAGCCATTTCTCCACTCTCATATGGAGCCGTCTCCTTTGATCCCAGCCCTCCAGATGAGCCACCACCTAATGTTCATTAGATCTCCCTCTGGGGTATATCAAAGTTCAGTAATTGTTGACCCCCTTCAGGGTATTCAGTCCCCTCTCTGGGCCTGGTACAATTTCCTCCTCAGGAAGCCTGTGCCTGGTGGGGGGACCCAGGCCCACCTACTACTCCATGCCCCAACCCAGGGATCCTATAAATAGCAGCCACCTGCTGCTTTTCTTTAAGTCTGCTGCTACTGTTCCCTGGGCCACTTCTCATGCGGCCCCTTCACCTTCACCCTTACCTCAGGGCAATCATTTTTTGAGTCCCAGCAGCTAGCCAGGAGCTCCTTCTTGCTCCCCAGGGCCCTGCCAGGCACTGCTCTGTCCCTGGTACTGCAGCTCTTTCAGACAGCCAGGAACACCATCCTTGCTCTTCCAGCTCCAAGCAGTAATTGAACATCTCTAGCCCTGCAGCTCCTTTTATATCAGCCTGCTGGTCCCTGATTGGCTGCTCCCCTACAGCTCCTCTGTAGGCCACCCAGAGGACTCACCTTAGCATGGTGCCTCAGGGCCTAGTACACCTCGTCACACATGGTCAAACCTAAATCTTATTTGAATTTCCATAAATTTTGAAAATTTCCCCCACTGTAAACACAGCTCATATAATTGGGTGTTAATTGTTTTCAGGGGCAGATTTGAGGGGTGGAGCATTGTATGTAATAATCATAAAACTTGAAGCCCTATCTGAGAATAATATTTGTGTTACAAATATATTTTAAAAAACAAAAAACAAACAAACAAACCCAAACCTGAGATTTAACAGCAGGTAACTCTGAACATTCTGGGTACCTAAAATTTGACTGGATACTTATTTCATTTAAAAGGAGAAGACACTTTAATGGTGTTCATATTACATAATGGCTTATGCTAATAATATTTTTCTTTAATGCATAAATGTGTCAATTAAAGGATACTGTGAAAATTACCACACATACCACTCCCTAGCAAAAGATTTGGATATGATCTTATGTTTCTCTTTATAATGATTAATAAAACATATTTTTGAGATTTAAAAACTAAATAATAGACACATCAATATATTATATGAATAAGTGTATTAGGAATTCTAAAGTAGTACTATTTATGATTTCCATGTTTGTGGACTTAAAATAATGAGGAGTAAGCCATTTTGGCTAAAACAAGAACCACTGAGAATTCTAAACTCTAAATTCAATCTGAACTGAAATTGTATTGAAAAAAGTGTATTTGTTTATTTGTTTAATCATTTCAATTCTTATAAGCTTTTCATTTCTTGGATCTAGCAGCGTACGAATATGTGAGGATAAAAACAACTCTTGAGGCATCCAAATGGAGCCAGGAGCTCTGGAAATTTCTCAATTCTTTTCTTTCAAAATTTCCATTTTTTGTCTTCTGATCAAAGAAGTTCAGAAAACTTTTTTTGTTCCACACATGATCTGGATTACTCAAACTACCAAACAATCGGCGGTGTACCTATCAATAGCCTCTGAAAATCATTTTATTTCCAGAACAGTCTATAAATATATACATTTAAGCTGTATTTTAAATGATTACAAGGCAGCCTTTAGAATTTCCTTTTATGATGTAGCATATTGCATGATTTGTAGTAAAAGTATAGAGTCTACCTATCTCTTGGTGTAAGGTTGCCTATCTCTGTGGTATGTGAGCTCTCAGATTGTATTAAATATCTACATAGCTAGCCTTTGTCAGACTACATAGAAGTCACTGTGATTTACTCATGTGCTTAAAGTCAGGGACATGCCGAAGTGTCTTGCTGAATTAGGGCCTAAGGGCTGGATCTTGCAAACTCTTGCTCCTGACATTTATTGTTGTTGTCATATATTATTCATATTGTGACTGTGTCAAGAAGCCCAAGACAGGTTTTGGTCCCACTGTACTAGGCTTTGTACTAACACCTATGAAGAAAGGAACTGAAATAATTTATAGTCATAGGCCTTAATCCTGCAATTGATTGGGATGCAGACATACCTGCATGGGCCCCATTGAAATCAAACAGGGCGAAGTAAATTGCAAGTTCAGGGCCTAGGAAGTCAATGGCACATTTCTCTTGAGTAAGCAAAATGTGCGTGGAAAAGATTTGCAGAACTGGCCCAGTTTCAGACAGACTGTATAATTCAGGCCGGTATTGAGTGGTCAGTGTCATTACACATCTGTATGAGTGCATGTGTATCTACTGGATTATTACTGGAAAAACTTTCTAGAAAAAGTGGGTATGAATGAATGGCTTGATGGAGAAGGGGAAGCAAGGAATTCCAAGCTTTATCTGTTAGCATGGTAGAAGCCATCAAGATGAGTGGATCAGAAATGCAAAATGAGCATATAGGAGGCTGAGACGGTTGGAAGGAGCATCGCGGTGAGAGAGGTTGAAAACCATTGCTTTATTTCATCCTCTTTTTCATTTGTGGACCTCTAAATAATTTTGCATCGAGGTGTGGACCCCTTTGGGAATCTTAGACATAGTCTGCAGACCTCCAGAGGTCCACGGCTCATAGGTTGAACACCACTGTTCTGTGGTAAAGACAACCTTCCCTGGACCCCTTAGACATAGGGGTCCACAGACCACAGGTTGAAAGTCACTGAAATAAAGATGTTGGTAAGAATTAAGTGAAGCAGAAGCTTGAAAGTGAAGATGGAAAACTTGTGCAAAGCATGAAGACTTCTATGGGAAGAGAGAAAGAAGAGAGTGACACAGAATAGCACCATTTACTCCTCTAACTTCATAACACCATTCTTATGATTGAATTCTGTCTCCTACATCTAGTCTGTGATGTTACTCATAAATAAGGAAGTTTTGCAGCCATACAAAACATACTCTCTAGACAGCCAAATCATGTGAAATTATTAGGTATTTCAATCCCTGTCCATGCCACACAAGCACAACGGTTGTCTGGAACTATAATTTGTCTTTGGTTTGGATTTGCATCTGTTTAGCAGCTAATAAAGCTAATTCTACCTTTCATAGCATACATCTACCCTGTGCCATTTGGCACCTGTGTTAAATCTTTTATGATTCTTCAAGAGTATATATATATATACACACACACACATCTCATAGAGCTGGAAGGGACCCTGAAAGGTCATTGAGTTGAGTCCAGCGCCCTGTCTTCACTAGCAGGACCAAGTACTGATTTTTGCCCTAGATCTCCCTAAGTGGCCCCCTTAGGGATTTAATTCACAACCCTGGGTTTAGCAGGCCAATGCTCAAACCACTGAGCTGCCCCTCCCCCCCAATTTTCTCAGTGTGCATCTATAAGTAATCTGCCAAAAGAAAACAATTCAAGAGTAATTTTTTTGTTTCAGTTATATGGTATTTTTCAAATTACAGTTCTATTTTTCAGGCTATCTGTTGCTAACAGCTACAAGAAGCAGGAATCAAAAATATTTTAATGTATTTATGGAAGGATTTTTTGGTTTATCAACTTCTTAATGCAGTCTACTGGATTTTTGCTGGAATACAGCATAAACTCTTATAGACAGATCTTTAAAATTATAAGAAAATTTAATAGCAGAGGGGGGAAAAAATCTACTCACCTTCCTGTTACTATCATGATGAAAGAGCAAATTATATTTTACTCCCCTATTTAAAACAAATGAAACTTAAAAGTAGTCAAAACCTCAACCCACTCTCCACAGGTGAGTGGGAAAAAGTTTTCTAAAAGTGTTTGTCTATATCTGTAGTTCTGTAGGTTTGTTTTCTAGATAGGTCTCAGTGCCACCCATTACCATGATGTCTGAGCACCTTATGTGCCTGTATGAATTTGCATTCACAATAACCTGGGTGAAGTATCTCTAGTTTACATATGGGTTATTGAGTCACATAGGCCCAGATCCACACAGGGACTTAGGCGCCTAAACCCCAGATATAGATGCCACTGCAATCCACAAAACCCCCATTTGAATGCTGCCTAACCCTGCCTAAACTCACTAAGCACCTAAAGTTTCACTGTAAAAGTCTTTATATGCTCACGTTTCTGTCTCCGGGCATGCATGCAATCTCTCACTCTAGACACCGAGATGCCTAAGACCCAGCATAATCTTCAAACCAGGGAGAGATAGGTGGGAGAACAACTATCTACCTGCAGATTGTGGTCCATTCAAAATCCATCTGGAGGAGTTTGTGGGGGCTCCCTTATAACCTTTGCTCTCTTAGCACTCACTCAGGGTGTGGGAGTCCAGGTTCTAGTTCCCCTTGGCCTGATAAGGAGAGAGGATTTCAGTACAGTCTCCCACCTCTCAGGTAAGCACCCTAACCAGTGGGCTATGAGAGAGAGATTCTTATGCTGGCTCTCACATTCTCTTCTGTTGAAGCTGTTCCACTGTGGAAAAATAATTAAACAGTCATTGGGTCCAAGATGAGTGAGAGTGACTCTGTAGCTGGGTGGTCAGGGCATTCACCTGGGTGGTGGGAGACAAGTGGCCAGTCCTCTTGCTCCTATGACCATTTAATTGTGTTTCCAAAGTGGAATAGCTTCAACAAGAGACCGAGGAAAAGCCATATCAGAATATCCCATAGCCCACTGGTTAGGCCACTTTCCTTAGAGGTGATAGGATTTGAACAGGAATCTTTCTTCTCATCAGGCAGAGGGGAAATTAACTCAGGTCTCCTACCTTCCAGGTGAGTGTTTTAACCACTGGGCTGAAAGTTATAAGGGAGACACCACTGTTTCCTCCTCCAGCATTTCTTGCAAGAACAGCTGACACACCCAGCTGTGGATCGCAAGCAGAGATAGACACCTACCTGCAGCACAGTCTTAGGGACCTAACTTCATGGAAAGAGTGGGGTTTAGGATACACCATTCTCATTGGTATCTCCCATTGGTTAGCTTAGGTGTCTCCCTGCCTAACATGCTGGTTTTTGTGTATACCATTCTTAAGCACCTATCTCTCCCCAGGCATTGTACAGGGAGTTAGGCTCCTAACCCAGGGTTTGTAGATTCCAGTGATTTTTCACAGTGCCTAAAAGTTAGGTGTTGCAACACTCAGTGTTATAACCAACGTATAAGTGTATTTGTGGTTCCAGATCATAGAGTTTAAGGGCCTGGTTGCTGGGTGGGGGGAATGGGGAGGTAGGGGTGGAGTCTCCAGTTTACTTCAGATCAAGCAGTAAGCAACTTGGTCAAGGTCACAAAGAAGGATTATGGCAGAATCCACATGTCCTGAATCCTAACTAAATGCTTTAGTCACAACATCCACGGCCCTCTATTCTGGTGCTGAACTGTGCATGCATGGGGAAAAAATGTATTTCTTAAAGTTAATGTCCTGAACTGGTACAAATGTGAATTGAAAGGAGAAACGGATGGTATCTGCTAAACAGGGCAGGGAGAAATTGGTCTGGAGATTTATTTCAGAGGAATAAGTGAGAGATTTTGCTGACTGTCAGTGGTAGTAAGAATGTAATTCAATAAGTGTAGGCCGAGTTCGAATAGATGGAAAATTAATCTTCAGCTTCTGTCTCCTGTGGGATTTTTCTGTGCCATTATTGATTGCATTTCAAGCTCCTGCCTCAGGAGAGAAATTGGTTGGAGTTAGATTTTAATTGTATTCGCAAGCTACATTAGATTACTTTCCTTCACAATATATGTGCTTTGTGGTATGTTTGTGAAAACAAAGTTGGTCTGGATATTAAAAATGTAACCAATATATTTTAGTCTATTGATAGAAACATAATGCTTAGTTCTCTCATTGTTATTGTGTGATTAATATGTTAATGAAAATACACTGTTTTTTTTCTGTCTTGGACAGTGTTACTCTGAGTCTACATTATTCTAATTCAGATATATTTTTCAGGGGGAACTGGTAAATTCGCATTAATTACTGAGAAACCATTATGAGAACTGGATTTTGTCAATTAGTGACTAGGAGTGAAATTCACCCAGTTTGGAAGGACCCAGGCACCATTTAAACCACTTGGTGCCTGTAGATTGTGGACGGGAGATAGGCAAATTTGTTGGGCAATGGGGTCTGGGTTGTACCCATTGTCATCACAGTGGCTCTCTACGCCAGCCCAGAAAAGGTCAAAAGTAGGCACTTGAAGGCAGGCTGCTGGTGCATTTTATGTGAATCCTTTGGGCCCAGTCCCTTGCATCAGGGGGCCACAGAGACCGTGATCACAGCCATGCATGTGGGGAGGGAATCTAACTGAGTTGAGGGAAGTGAGTGAATGAACTCTCAGATCCATGTAGTTCTCCCTTTGGGCCCATGGAGCACAGACAGAAAAGATCACATACCCTGGCTTGATGATCTCTACAGCAAGAGTTCTCATCTGGGGGAAGAGTGCTGGTAGGAGTTTCAGGGGGTCTTTGGGGCTAGAGCTTGTGTGAAAGCATAAGGCCCCTGTGTGATAGCTCAACGTGGGAGTGGACCTGCAACCTCTTCTCCATGCCAGGTGGGAGGGATGTGGGCAGGCTAACTCCCCCTCTATCCCAAGAGAATAATAGGGGAGGAACAAAGAGAGATTACCTTGCCTAGAGAACCCTCTGGGATGTGTGCCTTCCCCCTCTTGGCAAGACGCAATCATCTGAGCCTGTATTTGCAATCAACGATTCTAATATTTCTTACTCAGAACTGAATTGTATCCTTGCAGAAAAGAGATTGCAGAGATTCATGTTCAACGGAATACGGAGTTTTCATAATCCTTCCTGTCAAATATGAAAGCTCGCTCTTGGGAGCACTACTTCTATGGAAAACAGACTATAGTGAAGCTTTGAAATAAAAAAACCCCGCCAACTCAAAACAAATAACCTTTGTCGAGAAAGAGGGGAAACACTACATGGTTCTGGCATTTTATAGTGGTAATGTGGCTTGACGGCCCCCACCATTCTTTTTTGAGCATGTCAACATAGAGTTTGAGACTGTTAGTGCTGATCTCCAAAATAAATGACAGTGCTAGGTATTTTTGGTGTTTAATCAAATGGTTTGCAGGCATGAGAGAAATTTTCTCACATCAACAACCTGTTGTTGGGATCTCATTTACAGAGTTAGTCCAACTCATTAGTTTGGAAAGCATGAGGCCAGAAAATAACTTATGACCACCACACCAAAATTTTCTAACTGTTAGGCGGCATTTCAGACTTGGAAACATTTACACTACCCTGTAATTGAAAAGCAAGAATTATGGTAAAACATTAATTGGGCCAAATTACATTGTGTCTAGAGCGATGTTAATGTTCCATCATTTTGAATCATAAACAAATACAGTAATCTATAAACAATCACTGTTTTTGGATCTAGTATGATTGTTTAAAATCTAGATATAACACTAAGAACTTCTTACTGAGACTCCTGTTTTCTTAAAGGGGGGTGAATAGTGTGTTAAACTGAAATGTGTCATGCAACATTGTGCAGATGTATCCTACTCTGTCTACTTTCCTGGTTTTAACGCTAAATTCCATCACTAAAAAAAGAGAAACTTCTATGTACAATGTAGAAGGGCTAGACTGTAAACAATTTACAATTGCTGACATACCTTAGTCCATTGGCCTGAAGTCCATTGGACTACTTGTGAAGGTAAATGCTGATCAATGTGAATATGTCCCCATCTGGCCCTAAATAGGGACTAAGGATTATAACATGTTCTACACAGTTTACCTATTCACGTAAATTCTGACTGGGGCTTATGTGGATACCCAGGTCAGACAGGAGTGTTAGGAGCCTCCTGACATCCTTGCACTGCCTGAAGAGAGAGAGACAGAATCACTCTCTCTGCACTTAGGAGATCATAGGACTGCTGCCCCCTACTGCTCCCCCAAAGAGGGTGAGTGGAGGAGGCAAGAACATGGTTGTTTCTCTGCTCTGGCCAGCAAAACTGGCTTTTCAGAGAGCTGTCAGTTGCATGCCATAAAAATAGCCAGTATTGGGCTGCCCAGACTCTCTTGCCCCAGAAGCTCTGGCAGGCATTCTGTCTTCCAAAGTACAATCCCTCCCAGCTTTCCTGCTGGAGCAGTGAAACATTACACTACCCTGTATTATGGGATCTACGATCAAACCTTTAACTAGTACTGCATTAGGACAAGTGGTAGGGCAGCTAACGAGATGATATTTCAATCAAGCCATCCTATGGTTGCCTTGATATTTAGTTGAGTATGATTAAATAGTACAATGATGGACAGCATAGAAATGGATCAGTAATAATGTAAAGACAGTTATGTTCGACTGGTTAAAATCTGTATTATTCTTAAAAACATAATATATCGTATAAAATCAGTGTCTTTGTGTATAATACTAAAAATAACAATATAGTGATACTTTATATATATATATATATATATATATATATATATGAATCTTAGTGTATAGTGCTGGTTTCACCTTTTCCTTATGTCAGTTTTAATTCCATTGAGTTTAATGGTGGATTTCTTGGTTAAAACCAGCGTAAGAGAGGATAATGCTCTGTGTGTGTGTGTGTGTGTGTGTGTGTGTGTGTGTGTGAGAGAGAGAGAGAGAGATACACACACCTAGCTATTAGAGAAAGATTATGAGTCTATTCTGTGCCAAGAGGCAAATGTGAATAAAATTGTTCTTAACATAAATTTTAATATTTTGTCCTTTGAATGTTTTTCCTTTAAAGTCTGAAAATAATGAGACTGAAACTGGAAGCCAGAAAATCAGACCAGTGTTTGAAGAAGATGCTGTTTTTGGGCGACAAATATCTTACCAGCATGCAGCAGTCCACATACCAACAGATATTTATAAAGGCTGTAAGTAGCATGTGAACACATGGTTTTATAATTATAATAAACTTATTATGTGCACCCCATTCATAAAAGTAAGTAGATAAGTGTGCCTATTTTTCATTTGTGTTCATATCTTTTTGAATGCTTTTCTTTTAAAGAGCTTCACATATGGTACATTAGGCATGATATTCCTATTATGAGCTAGAAGAAGCCTTATTTAGTTAGACTATCAACTATATGAGAGAGGTAAAGATCTGCTGAGAGAAGATCTGAATTTGGGAAATGGATCAGGGAGCAGGAACTGAGAAAGTAAATTCTTGTGAGTGTCCTAATTTTCTCATCCATTCACTCTTTGTGCTGTTTTCTCATTTAAACTATTCTCGACAGCTCTTCCTTAGATGGTTTCAGCCTCAGGCAGAGATGAGCACTAAAAACATCTGAAGTATTCCAAAAGCATATACAGTTCATTGAAATAGCATGCTGTTCAAGATGGTAGTACTTATACTGCATGTAGCTTGTCTGAATCACTTTTTGGTAGACCAGACCTTTAGCAGAGAGTGGTGAATGAGTTCTCTTCAAACTGAGCCAGTACAGGAAACAATAGTGCTCAAGTTTCCAAGTAAGTAATTACAGCAACCCAAAATTCAGTATTAAATTGTCTCTCAAAATAGAATATTTTCTTGCATGAAACTTCATAAAAAGGTACGA
Organism: Platysternon megacephalum; assembly: GCA_003942145.1. Taxonomy (NCBI): domain Eukaryota; kingdom Metazoa; phylum Chordata; order Testudines; family Platysternidae; genus Platysternon; species Platysternon megacephalum. Next base: position 1,107,524 of record QXTE01000104.1, read on the forward strand.
TATGGAGTAGGAAGACACAAAAGAGATGCTACACACACATAGAAGTATCTGCAAAATTATAAAAGGAAGGATCTGTCTTTTAGTTCTGTAGTTAGCACTACTCATTTTTATTCTGCAGACTTTTCTAGTCTGCCAAAATCTCATCAACAGGAATGAGACTCTAATCTGACCTGTATTTCTTTAAAATTCAAAGCCATCATTGTGTGTCTGCATCTGTAAATGACATAGGAGTGAAAATGGAAATGTCAACAGGATTGGGGAGGGGGGGATCATAATGACTGGTATTCCTCATGTGGTGTATCTGAACGACACAGATTTAGAGGATTATTCTGGGATTCTGACTTTAATAAATGCTAAAGTTCATTTTAATTGAAGGATTAAAGTGAAGACAACAGCCATTTCCTTGCCTTATTTTTAGAGCTTCTTACATTTAGCTGCTAAAATCTTATGAGAAATCATATGGTTCCCATCACTGGGAGGCTAATTTTTTTTATGCTCTATGAATTGAGATGTGATTTGTGGTCACAGGAATATTTAAAGGGTCTGGATCTTGTGTTAAGGTTCTAGGCAGGATTTGTAAAAGGCATGTATATCCCATAGAAATATTTCTAAAGTAATTTTACTAGCAAATTGTCTGTTTAATCTAAAGGGAAAAACCTGTCACTTCCATAGCGCAGATACGACTTTCGTATTTAATTAAATGGATCTAAAAGATTAAAATGTAAATACTTTGAGAGAGGACTGTTTCATGACTTGTGGTAGATGTGGTTCATGAGAAATTCATGATTTTTTGACATTGACCATCACATTAAGTGCCAGAATAAACTGCCTGGTGATATGATTTTTGATTTAGATTCAGAGAAGAGAAAGTCTTCAAACCTGTCAGATTTCATTCTCTGTCAGCAACCCCTCCCCCTCCACACACACACTCAATACAAGGTAATAAGGTGTAACTTTGACTTATAAAGTTACAAATTAACTTTATTTTTGGGCCCCAACTTGTAATACATTTTATAAGTCTTGCAAGTTACAGATTTCATATTAATGAGCATGGAAAACAGCACCAGATTTATTTTTTGGTGGCAAAAGACTGTAATATCTGGAATGTAGCAGACAAGTTTGGACAGTCATGTATCAACAAATACTGTTTTTAACACTAGGATATAATTCTTTATCAAAAGCAAATTTCTTCAACAACAAGAACATTTTCTTTTTTGTTCATAACCCAAGGGAGAGTGATAACATATTTTCAAACTGATGTTAATTCATCATCTTGCTGTTCAAATGAATCAAACTGCTGTTTTCTTCCTCAGCTTTTGGTGCCCATTACATAACGAATGGTTGTACAGTTTGAGAACAGTTTGATTTGCAGCTCCTTGACCATACTAGACTTCTTGCAAAATGTCATAAGGGGCTATTGCAGTGAATACCTCTGAAAAACAGTGGGTGAGACATAATTTACAAGTTTTAGAGTCTGAGATCAAATATCTTTTGTAACTAAATTATAGCTTGGAAAACAGGGTTAGGCTTTTTAAATTTTTTTTCTTATATATCGGGGGGGGGGGGCAGGGGAGGGATATAGAATTGGATGTTTATATCTCACATAACAATCTTAAGGATACCTCCCTTGAATCCTCTCCTCTCTGTGGAGATTTGCCTGTGCAGATCCCGTCTCTTGACATACCATGCACTTGGCATCACGAGCTAGAAACAATGGCAGTCAGGGACAGGTACATTTCTCCTTATGGGTCTGAATATTCATTGAGGTCTTTTGACCATAGCTTCACCTATCTTCAGTTCCTTTCTTGATGCCTAAAGTGTGGGCTTTAAAATCACTGATTCTCACCACAGATATTGTATTGGCTTCCTCGTTTTACAATCAGCCTTGCTTAGGGGTGATACATAACTGCATCTCCCCAGGAGCAGATGGGAGAACAAATGTGTTACTGCCAAGAATTACAATTCACTCCTGTTGGTGTGGATAGGGAGTACGTTTTATGCCATCTCTTTTTGTGGAAAAGCTTACTCCTTGCTATGTGATGAGGGGCACATCCAGGTCACTGCTCGCCATTCTACATCCCTTTCCTGCACATGTGCTTGCAGAAGGGAATATCAGGGAAGTGGTCTGTGCTCTTGTACCTGTAGTCTGAATGGGGCCAAGCAGGAACATAAGGGGAGCCTTAATCTCCATTTCTTGCCTTCATGGCAGAGTATGGACTGGCAATCTTGCCAAAAGGGAGGTCTTGGGTCAGCCTGGCTAAAACTGACACAAACCAGGCCTATAATTTTCAGCATTTTTTAGGGTTCCATTTAGGTCTCAAGATAAAATCAAAATTCTGTTCAAAACAAAAAGGGCCCCGGAATCAACTTTCTGCTACATGTTTTGGGAAACAGACATGTGTCTCCTGTTAACAATTACATATGTTTAATGTCTAATTCCTATACAAGGCACTGGAACTTTACCCTTCTCCTCTCTAAGCATATGAGTGGAACTGCAAGCCAAAACAGAGCCAAACTTCAGCATAAGGCACGTAAGGTCAGTTGCTTCAGGGATACCACCCTCAGTTGCTCTCACAGTTTGTAGCAAATGGCAAATTGTGTGAGTCAGTCATAGCTCCAGTTAAACCTCTGTACTGGTGTTGCTGCAGACTTTGGGAAAGGTGCTGGATGAGGTACCAATGCAGATACTTTTTATAGTCATTCCTGCTTCAGTTGTTATAAATGTTCACCCTAAGTTAAAGGTTTACAAATTTTCAGCAATCAAGACTGCCATCACTTCATTATCTAATTAGTTCCAAAGAGTTGATGAAAGTGACAAATCAACACTGCTTACATACAAAAGCAACAAAGAGCTTTTCAACATACTGACATCACTTTAAATAAGTCTAGGCAGCTTCTGGTAACCCAGTAGAGAATCTCCTCCCAAATGTTTGAGAGCAATGATAAATAGTTATGAGTTTTCAGATGATTTAATTAGTTTGGTGAAATATTTGTTATGTATTTTTTTTATCCTGAATGAATTTGGTATTTTAAGGTGCACTCTTTTTATTGGTATAGCAATCTAAATTATCCTGTCTCTTTTCAAGAGTGAAGGTGAAGACCTGGCCCCATTGAAGTTAATGGAAAAACTCCTATTAACTTTACCCAGAGATTTCCCCCACAGAATGAAAATATATATAATTGTTGAGGGTTTTTTTTTTTAATTTCAATTCTTACCTATAATGGAATATGCCAATGAGCTCAAGCATGTTGTTATAATAATCATTAATAATTAATACATATTTATTATTTTCTGATGGAGATCTTCTGATAGTAATTCCGATGGTATTTGCTGCTGTCATGAAACATCAGCTACTGATGTGACATTATAAAGTAATATATTGGTAAGATTTAGTGCATTTTTGGCCTGGAAAAGAGTAAGTCTTTAAAAACAATCTGAAAACTATCATTTTGAGGCCTTGGTAATTATGATACCCATATCCTTAAAAAAAATAGAATTTGCACATGATCCATAGGTGGTTAGATGCCTGGAATATTCCAAGTTACAAGTTTGTTAGAAAAATTATTCCTTAGAAAGAAACTTTAAGGTGATTAGGGCAGGTCCTATATGTATATGTAACATAGTCCATATGTAGGATAGATTCCCCTGTCAACAAGAATACCAAAAGACTGGAAAAACCCCTTTGGTTTTTATCCTCATAATATCCATATGTGGATAGTAAGTAAGGTTTGTTTCAGGAAGGATCTGTTATATTAATAAAGGGTTTTATAAATAGGTTGGAATGCTACATCTTACGGATTTTAGAGAAGATCAAGGGAGTATTAAAAATGTCCTGTGCGTCATTGTAAATATTTTAAAGAGGTAATAAATGCATACAATATACGGTGTTTTTTCTTCTAGGCAAGACAATTTAGTTTCTAGAATTATTTTGTTGTGTCTATGAAAGTGATAAAGATTCATGCTATCAAACTCAAATTGTGGTGATAACATAATAGGGATATTAGTATTCCAGTGTTCACCTTTTGTGGGGTAGAAAAGGGTAATTTAAAATTGTTGGACACCAAGTAATTTTATTTTAAAAATTACTGTCCAGAGAAACAAGAAATGGTAGGCCAGCTCTTACTACTTGTTTCTTTTACTGCCAAATCAGGGAAAACCAAAATCAAAATATGCACCGTTGTTGTAGCCATGTGAGTCCCAGGATACTAGAGAGACAAGGTGTCTGAGGTAATATCTTGTATTGGACCAACTTCTATTGGTAAGAGAGTTGAATTGGTATGTCTCTAAGCTCATCCTCAGATGGAAGCTCCCCCCGGACCAGGAAACACCAACTGAAAGCGGCACCAGACCCTGCCAGAACAACAGATGCAAAACCTCCAGACTTATCTCCACTGCTACAATAATCAATGCCCCCTACAACACACCTTTCAAGATCCATGGGTCCTACACATGCCCATCACATCATATGGTGTACCTCATCCAGTGCACTAAATGCCCCATTAACAACTATGTTGGTGAAACCAGACAATCACTATGCTCTTGAATGAACTCACACAGAAAAACGATAAAAGACAAAAACACCATATCACTTGTGGGTGAACATTTTTCACAAAATTATCACTCTATATCTGACCTCTCAGTCCTCATCCTCAAAGGAAACTGCCCAACACTTTCAAAAGACGAGCCTGGGAGCTTTAATTCATAAGTTAGCTAGACACTAAAAATTGTGGTCTTAATAAAGGCACTGGTTTCATGGCTTATTGCAACAATCTGTAACCCACTAACCCCCTTTTTGTCCTATGACTACAGGGCTGTTAATTGGCCACTTCACCTTGAATGGTCCCTTAAAATATGCTCTAACTACTTGTGCTAAACTACCTGTTGGATCTACTATTAAAATAGATTTTAGCATAAATAGTTATTAAAGAAGTTAATTCTTCATGATAATTTTTTGGAAAGAGGATATTGTTGTCTTCCTGAGATGTGTGAGGGAGTTGCTTGAGCACAGCCAGTAACTAATTAATTCCCCATTTAATTATTCTATACTCAAATGGCTTCTTGTATTACTAATCAGTTTAGCAAGGTCATTAAATTTGAGTTTGGTGCATAAAGCATTTTACCATTTACATAGCAGTGATATTAGGGAATTATATTAAATGCTCATTTTGTTAAAATACTTATAAGTAAACCATCCAAAACAATTTTCCATTTCAACATGTAAGAAATAATCAAAGGTTTAAAACATTTCCTATTATACATATTTTTCCTAAAGGCTTTTCTCAGTAAAGTTCTTAGAGTATTTATAAAAGTTACTTTAACAAGAATATTTATATAATTATTTGTGTGTTTTTATTTAGAAGTTTTCCCTGGAAGGGTGAAAAAACCCACATTACACCTAGATTTATTGCTCTGATAACACAATCCTAAATTCATTTTCATAGGTCTTTTCCTAAAACATGAATGTTTTACATGTCTTGTTTTTCTTAAGATAAGGGTTATATTTGAACCAAACTGGTATTTTATACAAGAGGGGGAGGGCAGGGTTCATTTACCCCTGTGTTTTATGGTTTGATAAGAATCTTCAGTGTTCTCTTTGAAATCCTTTTCACCAAATTGTGTTTGCCAGTTGCAGTCTTTACAGTTAAAACTCCTACTATCAAATGTTCTATCCAAAGCACCAATCGCAATTACCAAGTTTACATCCAATTTTCAAAACATAATATAAAAGAAATTGGCATAGAGAGTAAAGCAAGATAAATGTCACAATGTAGCTTTTCTGAATTGGCATAAACATTCTTAGAGGTGATAACCCCTCCGTAGCCATAAAACCATGTTTGTCTTCCTGACATTTGCCTGTCTCCAGGGTGACTAAGAGCAGAAGCCTCCTGTAATTAAATAAACAAAAATATATGCAGATGAGGTACTTTTTCCCCCAAGAACCATACATATGTAACAAAAAATAAATATCCCCAAAGCTTCTGTAAAAGCAGAGAGAAGTTTTTAATGACCAAAAATTACAATAATTTATTAATAGTGAGATCTCTTCCCTATATTCTGAAAAGTAAACACAGGGGCTACTTGTTCTACTACAGCTGAAATTGACAAACAAGAACATTTTAAACCTCTTGAATGTTTCTTCATGTCAAAGTCTTTGAAATTAAGAACTGACTCATTGCCTTAGCTGTAAAAGCAGTGTATCATCATTTAGCTCCATGTAGCATATTATACTGTTCTAATTTTCTGCATGTTTACTATGATTTAATTACCAAGCAATTTGAGAAAAAATATAATCAGTGAAGTGGATCTTTAAATGAATTAACTATGTCAGCATATTCCAAATACCAAACCCTATGGCTTGAGGTCAGGTTAAAGCAAATGTTAGTTTCACCAAGCCTTCATGTACTCCCAGCCTGCCTGGCAGGAACCAATATTAAACCTAGAAGGAAGTTATTGAAGCATGAACCCAGGCACAGAAGTTCAGGGTTGGGATTGCTTTCAGTGTTCTGAAAATCTTGATTTATTATTATTTTTGTGTGGGTAGCTTACTAACATTCCCAGAGTGAGAGTCAGATGACTTAAGTGTCATAAAAAGCAGAAGAGATAACTCAAGTGAGTGAGCTGCCATGATTATTACTATTTTAAAGCTACTATCTTAAGAGCGAAATGTTCTTTTCTGAAAAAAAGATTATTTGCTGAATATGATTATTCTATTTGTGTGCATGTATCATTTTTGTATCTAAAGTTATGAATATTGACTATGTGTCTGTATTTCAAATGTAGTTACACCTGGGTGACACCCACTACGCAAGATGCTTCCAGTCTCCATAGCTGTTTGGGAAGGGCCCATTCATGGTAATGGGCCATTAGGAAAAACAATACACCTTAGAAGAAGCTTATCCCCAGTGGGTGAGCCTTCCTGAGAACACTCAAGACAGCCTGTAAGTCATGGCTGCTATGACGCAGCAGGGCATGGAAGGGCATGTGACCAGACCACATGACACGTATCTCTATTTTGGGTACCTGTATTTTTCCACAAACTGGGCTGGGAACTGATTTTTGGAACAAAGGGTTCCCGCCATATGTTAAAGCTATATAAGGAGGGGTGTGACATCATCAAGAGGCCTCACTCCACACACAAGGGAACTCCTAGAAACACCTGAGGAACAAAGACTGGACTGGGGGAAGTGTTATCATAGAATAGAATCATAGAATATCAGGGGTGGAAGGGACCTCAGGTGGTCATCTAGTCCAACCCCCTGCTCAAAGCAGGACCAATCCCCAAACAGATTTTTGCCCCAAATGGCCCCCTCAAGGATTGGACTCACAACCCTGGGTTTAGCAGGCCAATGCTCAGGCTAAAAGGATTTCTAACTTGTGTATGGAAACCTGATGAACTGCTTGTATCATCAGCTAGGGTGAGAGACTGGATATGAATTAGCAATCTAGTATTTTAGGCTTCATTTGCAGTTTTGTTTATTTGCTGGGCAATCTGCTTTGATCTGTTTGCTATCACTTATAATCACTTAAAATCTAGCCTTTTGTAGTTAATAAACTGGTTTTATGTTTTAATGTAAACCAGTGTGCCTTTAAGTGAAGTGTCTGGGGGAAAATCTCAGGTTGGTTAACACAAGAAAATTGTGCATATTCCTCTCCACATTGAGGGAGGAGCAAACCGGGTAGTAAATTCGTACTGGTTGGGTTTCGACCAGGGAAGGATGATAACAGCTCTGGGGGTCCTAGGTTGAAAGCTGGGAGTTATTTTGGCTGTAGCTTCTCTATTGATTCATGTAGTGGCTGGTCAGCATGCATGTAACTGCAGTCGGGTGTGTTCCTGCCTGTGCAAATGCTGGTGGGAGTGTAGGATTGGGAGCGGTCTAGAGTTTGTCACAGCAGCACAGTGTGAGAGGGAGCCCAGGTTGGTGATTCAGAGGGCTCAGTGGTAACCCAGTTCCAAGTGGCACCCTAGGGAGAACCCGTCACAGAGGGTGCTAAGGATACAAGCCTGATAGACAGACACTTTTTTCTGTTCCCGGTTAGCAACTTGTTGTTCCAAATATGTGAGATAAGTTTGCCAAAAGTGACAGAAGCGTTGCCAATTCTAGCATCAAGTTCCCTGTCAAGGTTAAGTGAGCTGGTAAGAATTGAATTGACATAGCAGAAGTGATCCACATTATCCAGAGCTTCATTATTGACAGATTTTAGGTGGAATGTTGGTACCTTGTGACATGACAACTGTTTTCTTGATACTGATTACCATGACAAACTTGGTACATGCATCAGAGAACTTGTTCATGATGACCTGTAATGAATCAGGTGAATTAGAGACGAATGCAGCGTCATCTGTGAAAAGCAGATCCCAAATAATAAGCTGTGTGGCATGCATTCTGCTCTGGAATCGTCTGATGTTAAACAAGCTGCCGTCCATCCTCGGTTCAGTTAGTATACCAGATCGATCATTTCAAAAAAGAAGAATAGAGAAGAAGATGCCAAAGTTGGTGGGTGCTAAGATGCAGCCTTGCTTCATACCAGTATCAATACTAAACTCAGATGATGTCTCATTTTCATACTGGATGGTTGCCTTAATTCCCTCATGGAACTCCTTGAATAGGGAGAGCACCTTTTGTGGACAGCCAATTTTCAATAGATGCCATTCCTGCTTACCGTGTCAAAGGCCTTTTGTAGGTCAATAAATGCTACATAGAGAGGTGCCTGTTGTTCATGGCTTTTTTCTTGCAAGTGCAATATGAAGGACCTGTCAGTCATGAAGCATCTAGCTCTGAACCCACACTGGCTCTTAGGGTAGCCTCTCTCAGCAAGCACTTGGAGGACTTTGAGTCTTTTCAGTAGGACCCTTGTAAGCACCATGCCGACCATGCTGAGCAAACATATCCCCCAATAGTTGTTGCAGTCTGCGACCTAATTAAACCACATCCAGTGTGTCCTGTCCTTCTCGCGTAACCAAACAAAGCTGGATTTTCTGTAGGAACCTTTAAGTACCAAAAATGAACATTATAATAAGATTCACTTTTTCTCTTCTTGGGGAAACTAGTACCAGTCTTTACCATAAGACCGTTTCTCTCTCTCTTAGCAGTTTCAAATTTCAATAAATACAGGGATTGGGACTTCTGACAATCTGAGATCTTCTGCTTTCAAAGAGGGTCACCCTTGGTATTATATTGACAAATTGATAAAACATTTAGTTGTAACACAAAAACAGTTGTTTCAGTGATGTTATACAGCTCACAAAGATATTTGGCCTCCAATCTACGATTCCTCCTTTATGGTGTTTTCCCAGTCTCATTCTCACTGAGTGCTGTAAAATTACAGAAAACTGCATTGAGATCCACCCCATAGACTGGTTACCCATGGCAGCGCTATCTTCTCCCCTGCAGGGCTGGGCTGGATCTGACAAGTGCTCTATCAGTCAGGGCACAGGGCCATGCCTTGTGTCTCAACAATACATATAGTCACACACATACATCTGCCCTACTTATTTAATTCTAAGCTTGCTTCTTAGAATAACAAGAGTAAGGCAGCTGCAGCCTTTTAGGCAAGTAGCAAACTTCCCTATGCCCTTCACTACAACCCATTGCTATATAAACAAATACTTATTTTCCTTCTTGGGATTAAGGACTGTATAGATACCTTAACATATAACTGCTGCAAACCAATAAAGTCCAACTAACCTGTAAAATTACAGGAAACAGCACTGAGATCCACCCCACAGATTCAGTCCAGGTTACCTTTGGCAGCGCTATCTTCTCCCTATGGGGCTGGACTGGATCTGACTGGTGATCAAATGGCTGCCAGTTTGTACCTCTGACATAATTCACTTCTGACTGGTCAGGCGCTTCAAAGTAAGGTGTGTATGTGCACATTCAGGACTATCTGCCTTGAATGAAATTTTCCACACCGGCTGCAAAACAGCTTCTTAGCATGGTTAACAACTTCCTACACTCCCTCTAGTGTGCTGAAATAGCGGCTACTTGTTTGCAGTCACTCAAGCCTCTGTACTGCCTCCTTGTCTGGGAATCTTTCCATATCAACTCAGAGCAAGTAGAAACAGCAGCTGTAATTACTGCAATAAGGTTTTAGGCTGAACTCCAGAAAATAAGAAAAATAGAAAACGGAGTTACACTTATTTGAAATGAACCCAGACTAAACCTTTTGAAGATCACCCATTGCTAATTTTAATTATTTTTTGGGAAAGCAGGGTTTTTTTGGTGAGGCAAAATCCTTTGCGATTCCTTAACACAGCTCACCAGTATTTTTCAAGGAACATCAAATAGTCATTATTTTTACTGCATTTCTTTAAAGAAAATGGTCATGTTCAGTAATGCAGAGAAGGATAGAAGAGGCATATAACATTTTTTAATACTAGCTTGTGCATGAAACATCTTGGATAGTTTATATTTCCAATAGTTTTTGTTATTTGCCTGAAGTTGGAGGCAGTAAATCATGCATTTTTGCTTTTCTATCATATAGTACCCTATATTCATTAGTTCAGGCCGCAAGTAGTTCTGCGGCACAAATATATCCTTTAAGAAACTACTGACATGGTTTCCGAAGTGTAGTTGTTAATTAAGTAGTGTAGATATCTTCCTTGTATTTTTCCTTATGGTAATCTGATCATTTGAATTCAATGAGTAAGGGCATTTCAAAAATAAGTACTATGTGAGTGATTCAAAGCCTTTTGTTGATTTTCCCCCCCCATACAGTTAGACAGAAGAAGAAATTAATCATGATTCTACCAGATGAAATAGGGGAGGCAGATGAGTCAGTGGAGGTACCGTAGTACAGAAAATCTGCAAGAAACTAAATGGATGATTCAGTAGTCATTGAGTTTCTGTTATACACAAAAGCAGACAGGCATTAAAAATGAGGGAAGCCTTAAAAATTATGGGAATAGCTGGTTACAGAAATGCAGTAGACAGACCAGCACAACAATTGTCCGCAGAAATTCCTTCTAAATGTCGGTTTAAACAGCCAAATATGAATTTCAGACTGAAATAGGTTGTAAGTGTTCTTATATCTGTCACTTCTGATGTATCAAGATATTACGCTGCATCAGTGGAAGAGGTCATAGTTATTGCACAGTAATTTATCCTAGTTTGGTCTTCCTGTTCATAGGACAAAAAAAATTCCCTACCTCTTGGTTATTCTCCCACCTGGTGTTCGCCACTCATGTCCCCCCCCCCGTCCCCCCCCCGCCAAAAAAAATCATTTTGAAAGGCAGGCTACAAGCACTTCAGGTTCACTCTCTTCTTCTCTTCTCTCCTTCCCTGACCCCTTTCCTCTGCTATTGATAGTATTGGGGGTGAAGCCAGTGCTTAATTTGTAATAAAGAAGTGCTGGGTCTCAAGCAATAATTTACTTTCATAACTGATGCAGCAAGCCTAGAGGTGCGGAGGCTCAGCCCTAGCAAGCCCTAGCACAAATTAAGCACTGGGTGAAGCACCAGGAATGAAATGGATGGCCCAGGTGTCATCATAATGAGTTTGTACATTTGGGTGTATAAATGGATGAAATAATCTGCATGTTTTACTTTGAAGAACCTCCCAAAAAGTCTGGTTACTTAGTATTATAACCATAGTGTGTATGTATTTGTACAAGATATCCAGCATCAGGCAAGGACGTTAAGGGGGTGGGGGAAGCTATGCAGTAAAAGAGATACCAAGATTTTTGAGAGTCAATAGAACTTTTATGTTTTAATATGAAAGTCTTAACTGTGCACTATGCAGAATTTTTAAAAAGAAGTAAGAATTGAATCCAAGTGGTTAAGCTTGGTATTTAAAACCTAAAGAAAGAGTCCAAAGCATGCTTGTACTGAAGAGAGCTCACAGGATTCACTTGTCAAAACTCACCAAATCGAAGGGAAGGCTCTGATGTTTTATTTGCCTCTGAAGTTCACCCCCGTCTATGGATATTTCTAATTCATCCCTGCCAAAAATGGCTAACCTCTGTGATTCATCAAAACTATTTGGAAAAATATGAATATGTATTTTTGTTTATAGAAAGGATAGGCTGCATGAAATGGCAGGTATTAAAAAGAAAAATTCTAAGGAAGCTCCTGGATTGCCTTCAGGTTCACCCACTTCAATTTACACACACTGAACACCGTGCTATACTATCAATATAACTTGCGGTTTGTTCTGGCAAACCATTTGTTATATGGTGGTTGTGCCCAGAGCTTTTGCTTCCTCTCTTGGTTACGATTGACAGCATGCTTGTTTGATATCTGGATTCTCCGTCACTTGAAATCAAGTTGGGAAGTCTCTAAAAGATATGCTGTTAGGTCTACCGTAAATTATTGGGTTTAATGCAGAAAATACTAAGTTAAATTCTGCGGCCTGTTTCAAGCAATTGGTCAGATTGTATGATCACAATAGTCCCTGTTGGATTTCAAATCTATAAGAGATTAACAGAGTCCCCCAGTTCCTCATTCGTCATCCTCACAAAGACGATGGATGCCAGTACATTAGGTTTGACAAACCCTTTGTGAGAATATTGGCAATATACCGCTGGTCAAAGAGATAAATAGTATGTGCGTGGGGTGGGAGGTGTATACACTGTGTGTGTGTATGAATATGAAAAAAATCAAGTATGAAATCATCTGAAAATCTCTTAATTACTGTAAATATAGATCTCTATCTCTTTTTATCAGCAGTATGTTGCCAGTATTTTTATAAAGGCTTCCCACAAATGTTTCTCTCTTTAGCTTTTGTTAAACTTCATGTACTGGCATCCATTGTTTTTGTAAGAAGGAAGAATGAGGAACTGGGGGAATTTGTTAATCTTATAGATTTTAATTTTTCCCATTTATTTTGATTTTTTGCTAGCTAGCTATCTGTAGTCCAGCCATATCATAAAGCAGTGTAAAGTTTTAAAAAAAAAAGCAACCCCAAAAACCAGAAAACCTTTAGTAACATGAGTTAAACACAGACATTTTAATTCAACTCTGCAGTTTTCCCCATCTCTCCTTTTAAGGTATTTGGAGATCTTCAGGTGATTACAGTTTTTTTCATATATAATGCGTTATACTCTATATTTTACCTTGCTTTATGGTATGGCTGGACTACCTCCCCTGTACTTGGTACAAGAAATATCCTGTTTTGTTTGATCTAATGGTGAGATTGCTCCCATCATTCACAGAGTGGGGCTTTCACTGAATCTGTGGTTTGGTTAAATTTAAAATAAAAGTTCTAACAGATAACTGCCTTTATATCTGATAATTTTGTCATTATAAAGTCTAACATATGTTCACCCTGATTTTTTAAAAATTCTATTGAGAGAGAAACTTTTATTCCATTAAATCAAGGAAGCCGTTGGATTTTATTTTCATAAGGTTGCTGTGAAAAAGGCAGATTGAAACCTTTAGTGTTTTTTTGTTTTTTCATTACAACAACATGCTTGTACCATGAGTAATTAGGGTCTAATTTCCCATGAGAGACTGGCATGCAGTTTTAGCAATGAACTCTATGGGAACTATCAGCTGCTGAGCTTTCTGCGTTTTGTCACTCCTGTTCTTAAAACCGGGAATTAGTACGTATGGATCACTGATCTGACATATTTCCCCATAATCATTCAAGGATATGGTCTGCTATTTAATTAATCACTTAAACATACTAGTGACAGGTGGGAAGCACACTATAAATGAACAGAAATTACAGTTCTCAATGCAACCAAAGAGAAGTCCCTAATAGTAAGGTAATTCTTCGCAAAAGCTCCTCCTTTTGGGTAGCTCAAAAGATTAGGCAGAATGGGAATGGGGTATCTGCACATTCCAACTCCTTTTCTGTAGCTTGAATGTCTGGTTGGGATACCAAGGATGCAGTAAAATGTAAGTGAAAAATAATCTTCTGGTGAATAAATGCAGATTTTGATCCAGTGACACCTCTTTGTATTGAGTACATATTGACACATTGGATCTGGCATGCCTCCCAAATTTTCTTACAAATTTTAGTAAGCCTGGAGATTCTAGGGTTGCTACTATACTGTATCCAAATTGATTGAGTAATTAATGTTTAAGCTGTAGACAATGCCAAAATGTATTTTGGAGACCAAATTTTCACAGTAGCTCCTCAGATATCTCTTACCCATTGCTTCTGTCAGGTTGGGAAACTGAGTCACAAGTCCACCCAATATAGGCTTAATCAATTTTCATCTTTATAAATGTTCAGATGGAATTATTGTCACTTTTGGTTTCTGATCATATATTTATGACAGACAGGCAATAAATAGTTAAGACAGAACAGGTAGGGGCCCAAGTCACTTTGTTCCAGGGTACTGGGAAGCTCACCTTCACTTCTTGATGGTCACCTCATTCTCTGGCCTCAGGTCTGATTCTTCCGAGTTATTCCTTCAGTTTCCGGTCTGGTAGTTTTCTGACTTGGGCCCTTGTTCACTCTGTTTCTTATACCTTTTAATGTTCATTAGCTTTCCAGCAATCAACGTTAAGCATTGTGTTTTATGTAACCCATACAAATATGCATATGTTATGTCTTCAAGTCACTTTACTCCTGTTTTCCCAACACCAGAGATGCCAAGGGTTGACTGTCCATAAGCGTGAGATTTGCAACCCTGAAGGGTAAGATTCAAGGCCAAAGAGTGAAACTTTCCAGGTGGTGCATTAGATCATTGCTTAAAACAGGGACTCTCATCTTTGGTCTTTGGCGACATCCAATAGTCCAGGTTTTTAATCCAATCAGCACTTAACAGTTTGTTTTAAAATGTGCATTGCTTAATATTGCATATGAAACACTTATGTCCTACTTCATACTAAAATCTAGGGTATGTGAGAATTCTATATGCAGTATAAACCAGTGGATTTTAATAAAAACAATTATGTGCAGGAACAAAAACCTGCATGGTCTTAACCTCTGGTTTAGGCACACAATCAGTGGACAGAACAAGAAAAATGCTCAAAAACAAAGACTTTTCTATAAACCTAGCAAAAAAGAAAATGGTGTTATCAATACAACAATATGTTTATTTTGCATATCACCTTGTCATAATGATCATCCATTTGAAAAACACGTTATAGTACATATATTATTTGGTTTTTATCTTATTGCCCACATTACATTTACATTTAAAATAAAGTAATCAGATTCCAAAATAAATGCAAAGTAAAGTAAAATTAAATAATTAAAATAAAACACAACCAAACAATACATTAAATGAATGTAAAATAAAGTTATTAAATTAAATTTAATTAATTTGAAGCTAATAAACCATAGATAAAGGATTCAGAGTTTGCATTCCTTTTAATACCTAATTTGGTTTCATATTTTATTCATGTCGTTTGTTGAATTGCTATGTGGCCCCCTTTGCTTTTTTCATAACTTCTTTTGGTGGCTGAAATTTGAAACATGGCTCAGGATTTGCTAGCTTCACTTGGATAATAGAGGACAGTGTCCCATCTAGTGCAAGGTTTGGTCTGAATAGTGTCTTATTCTTTCGAACAAGACTGGATACTGTCTCTTCTCCTGCATTTGAGTGGGGTAAAACTTAGTCAAGCCTGGCAACTCTGGACAGTAATGGGAACTTGAGAAGACCACATATAAAAAAATAAGTACATTTTAAAAAGAAGTCTTGCCTGCTACCAGGACAATGGAGGGCCATGAATTTGTCCAATATGGTTTAAATTTTGAACTGTATTTTGAAGAACCTGCAAACTTTCGGTCAAGTCCTGTTCATTTTTTGGGCGAACTCATATTTTTTTGACTCTCAAGTATTCACCCCCATGACCCCACATCTCCTCCTCTCTCCTCTTGCATGCATATAGAATGCAGGCCTGTAGTCTCCATGGTTACCATAGGACACAAGCTTGGAAAGTGTCATTTCAAGCTCTAAGCTGCATGCCTGAGGCCCCGGATGTATTGTTGTCTCTTTCAGCGCCTGAGCAAAAATATTTTACATCTTTATATATTTACTCAAAATAAGTGAGATAAGCTTAGAAATGTGTGTGAGAGTGATATAGCATGCTAATGAGTGAGTCTCACACCAAATGAGTGAAACTTGACGCGTCTAACACAGGAACTTTTAGCATGACATTTTGTGTATTTAGTATACTAATTATCATCCTCTTATCTCAGTCCTCCAATACAAAAAAAAAAAAGTCACCTTTGTCCTATAAACTGTAAGCATTATCTAAACAAGTCTATGTGAAAGAAAGAGGTTGGCAAGACAACACTCATGCCAGGAAAGAGGTAGGCCAAATTTGGCCTTGCTAAATATTACACTATCCAAACTCATTCACTATCCTTAATTATAAATTATTGTATTAAACTATCAAAACCCTTATTATTACTCTTCAACAAGTCTTCATCTTTATATTTCAGTATCATAATTTAGTACATGTCTATCATGTATACCATCTTCAATTATTCATTCATCTTTGTTTGAGTAGGAGAATTATGGGAAACACCATGACCCTAAATGTCAACATTTCTTATCTTCTCCAAACATGAGTTTTCAGGAGACTTTTGCTCAAAATTCTAGCATCATGCTCAGGGGCGGCTCTATGTTTTTTGCCGCCCCAAGCACGGCAGTCAGGCAGCCTTCGGCGGCGCGCCTGCAGGCGGTCTGCGGTCACGCGGATTCGGTGGCATTTCTGCAGGTGATCTGCCAGTCCCGCGGCCTCGGCGGCAGCGAATTGCCACCAGAACCGTGGGACTGGCGGACCTCC
The DNA here is from genome assembly GCA_003942145.1 of Platysternon megacephalum. Classification (NCBI taxonomy): domain Eukaryota; kingdom Metazoa; phylum Chordata; order Testudines; family Platysternidae; genus Platysternon; species Platysternon megacephalum. The sequence goes on from QXTE01000104.1 coordinate 1,124,215, forward strand.
CGCAGGCACGCAGCCAAAGGCCGCCTGACTGCCACCCTCACAGTGACCGGCAGGCCGCCCCCTGTGGCTTGCCGCCCCAGGCACGCACTTGCTGCGCTGGTGCCTGGAGTTGCCCCTGATCATGCTTGTAAATTATTAAAAAGCCTTGTCAGCAGAGGTAGATTACAATTTTGTGGAGCCCTGGGCCACAGGAAGTGGGGGCCCCTCCCTACCACTTCTGCCTGCAGTCACACACACCCCGAGCGCTCCTATTGGGGAATTGGGGTCGAGGCATGGGGGCTTTCCCCGCCCAGCGCTCCTGCTGGGGAGTGGGATTGGGTCATGGAGCGCCGGGCAGGCAGATCGGGGCAAGCCCCTGCATCCCGACCCCATTTCCCGGCAGGAGCGCCAGGCAGGCACAGCGGGTCAGGGCACAGTAGTGTCCATTTTTCTCGGGCTCCCCAATTGGCTGTGGCCCCTGGGCAGAGGCCCCATTGATCTAGTGGCTAATCCACCACTGTTTGTCAGTAATTTTGCCTTTTGCATTTTGAAGTTCTGTTTTAGTTTTAAGGCCTTGCTATTCCCTAACACTTCCATATTATCAGTTTCTCTTGTATTGACAGATTTTAAACTATCAAAGGGTATTGAATCCTCATGTATCAGTGGATGAAATTTAGTTTTGCAAGACAGTTAGGCCAGACTCATCTGATAACATCATCTAACAGTGCTATTTATATTTTAAACCAGCAAAATATATCAATGACCATTAATGCATCTTTAATCAGGAGGAGCTGAGAGAAATGACATACCAGTTTAAACAAAAATCCTGAAGAGAAAGTGACTGATTTCTAATAAGATTCCAGATAGCTAATGATTTCTGAAGTTTATATTGTCTGCTCTTATTGTGTGAAAGTCCTGTGCAGAAGCCAACAGATGGACTATTCACACTTAAATCCCACTTAAACCTTTAAGATCAGTTTAAGTAGGATTTAGGTGATTCATAAGCCTTGGGCCGGTCCTCTGCACAGGGGCAATATCACCTATTGTACCTTTAAGTCAGTAGCATCTTTTGGATGCTTCAAGTCATCTGGGCTTCTGTAGGCATAGTATGTGATGGTGGTGGTGCAAAATCTGCTGTTGTACCAGTGAAAATCCTATCTCTACTGAATTAAATGAAGTTACTCCAGATTTCCTCAAATGTAAATGGGATCAAAATCGGATTCAGTATATAGGATGAATGGGCATCTCTGGTTTTGTAACCATTCAGTCTTAACAATGTCCAGAGAGGTGTGGGGAAGGGATATTAGGGTGGAATGGGGGAATGTTTGTCCGTTTTGCAAGATTGGAACTTAGACCAGCTGATTGCACGTACTTTATTCCCTATTTCAAAAGCAGATATGATGGTACAAATGCGTCACTAGAGGAAATGATGTATCAACATTTCCATTGTTTGTTTTATACAATAACAAATTTGTACAAAGCGCTTTACAGAAGAAATAAGACACTTTCTGTCGCAAGGAGCTTATCTAACTTCAGACATGAGATAATAATATTTGGTTAATTAGGTTCACCATATGCACTTCTTGATGGTACCATTAAACTTCTCCCAGAGAGGTACTATTCTTTCCCCACTCCCTTTTTGCTCTGGCGCATGAAGTACTTTGCTATTGCTCTTTTCAGGGTGCAGTATACTCTCTGTCTTCCACCTAGCTAGCTCTGTTGGCCACTGTGTTGAGACAGAGGGCATAGCCATGGCACCATCCCTCTCTGTGCTGTTAACTCACTCCTAACAGTCAGGAGGAACTACAAAGAGCCACTGTCTTCCCACACCCCTCCCCTCCTCTTGTCCAAAGCCATGGTCCTGGAAGACCTAACATGGCTGAACAGGTCCCTGCCCCCTGATAGTCCAACTTAGCCTACAGGTGGGATTGAGTGAAGAACATGAAGAGGATGTGGAGTATTTACTTTCCCCAGGCAAATGTGGACCCACTCAGAAATGAGATCCTAGATGCAGAGCAGGCCAAGGTATAGAGTTGTGCAGGGCCTTTAGGAAGGTGAGGAAAAGACATTTCCTCCATTTTTGCAGCATGGCAATATGTAGTAGTTATTTATAACTACCATATATTGCTAAGATACAGGGAGGTGAGGAGGGGAAGGAACGTACTCCTGCCTCTTACTTGGAACACAGAGACTATAAGCAAAGCGCACATTGTCTTTAAACGGTCAATAAAATCATATTAGTTACTTTTACATCCTAGGAATGTGAAATACCTCTTATAAATTTACTCTCTGCACAGTGATGCATTTTCAAAAGTGTCTAGGTGATTTATTTATTTTTAATATCAAAAGGAATAAGTACATACATTGTGAACAAAATGCCTGCAAGGTTTTCTTTTGAAAAGGAAAGCTGCTTTCGAGCTATTGAAATACCAGGGGAGGGAGGGACTTGAAACCAGGAAAATCTATTATTAATACTTGTCCTCATGCTTCAAAAGTCTCTTACTTCAAGGCTATGATCTCGTAGCTAAGAAATTGTAGTGCATGATACCAGCATGGCCATCAGTTATGACTCCCCTCTTCTCCCCACAATACTTAACTAGAAATTATATCTTTGGGTTATTGGATTTAAAAGATTTACAACATGTCCTAATAATCCTGCCCTCTAAGGACATTTCATTCATTTGGACTTTCAGAGTGAACTGAATGAAACTTGTTAAATTATAGATGTGCAGAAGATAAAAATTAGGATTCAGAGTGCTTAATACTGAAAAAGACTAAACATATGTAGGATAAAATATTAAAAAGGAAACAGTCCCCATAGGTATGGTGTTTAAAATTTCCCTGTTGAGATAGTCATCTGGTATGTGCTTTTGGCATGTTTACTAAGAAGGTGCCTGGATCATCAAGGCTGTATAAAATTGGCTAGAATAAATCGTATCTACTATAATTATAGCATCTATCTTATTGTAGAATCCAGCACACAATATTTGTATAGCAGTTTTTAAATCCTGATTCATCCTTGCAAGTGATGATATGGAAGATTTAACATGCAGAGGGGGAAGAAAGTAGATGGAAGAGGGGAGAGATCAACAAGAGGAACAGTGTGTGTGTGTGTGTGTGTTTGTAAGTTTGTGCTTTATAGAATTACAATGCTTTCTGTTTGAATACTATGTGTGTCCCTCAGATTCACAGTTCCTGGAGCTCTTAACCCCATTTAGACTATTTTAACAATGTTATTCTTAATTTATTATTACCAGTTTAATTGATCAGCTGGCTGTAGTTCACTCTGCATGTCATATGTGGTCATTTCCTGACTATTTCCTGACTATTAGAAGGCACTAATTTCTAATTTAATAGCAGGGTGCTGCCATGACAAACCATTAATCCCAGATTTCTTCTGCCTAATGTCTTTGGTTGTTCAATAGACTATGTGAACTAGGGATCCACTGAACAAAGTAATTAGAAATTTAGTTTTTTGATTTTTTTAAACAAAAGCTGTAAAATCATTTTATTCAGTAGTTATTTTGTAATGACCACAGTATTAAAAATATTAATGAAAATAAACTATATTTGTTATGTATTGTACTCTTTTGCATATCCCGTAGATACAATGCATCAATTAGTCCTGAATTCAACAGCTATATGGCAAGCCTGCTTTTGCCATTCTTACTCACACTGAGTAATAACTTACTCTGTGAGTAGTTCCATGGAAGCCGCTGTATAAGATAATATTCAGTATGAGCAAAGGTAGCTGAATTTTTCCCATGCTAAGCCCTGGTCTATACTACAAACTTATGTTGGTATAATTACATCACTCTGAGAGATGCAGTTATACCGACCTAACTCCCAGTGTAGACAGCGCTACGTTGATGGGAGAAGCTCTCCTATTGCTGTAGTTAGCGTCTTCAGTAAGTGTTACAGCACTGTAAGTGTAGACAAGCTCCAAGCAGCTAGATACATCTCAAAAGTATTAACCATTTGTGTGTGTCACAAGTTACAATCTAATATGCTGCCTTTTATGTGTATATATATCTTTAGATGACATTGAACCAATCTGATATATGTAGATAAATGTATAGTGTGGTGCGGGAGATAGCTCTTGTGACACTTACTGTCTGTATGAGAATAATTGAACTTTTGTTTCTCCAGATACTTATCCAAGTAAGTCAGTAACCTAGCAGCTTATGGAGGGCTGTGTGCCCATCCTAATTAAATTTAGGCTATTTTAAATAATGTGTGTGTATATATATGTGTGTGTGTATGTATATAATTTTCTGTTAAACAACCCTAAAACGAAAACTGCAACAAACGCAATGCAATATACAACAGCCAGTCTGCAAATGCATATTGCCAAAACAAAAAGTTGAACTGCAATAGTAAAGGACTAAATTTTTATAAGTGACTATTGGGTGCCTCAGTTTTGGGGGTCCACTGAGATAAAAGCATTTTCAGAAAGCATTGAGACCCTGCCTGTTGAAAATTAATCTCCTTTAAAATGTCTCAAGTTAGGTACTCAATAAATTGAGGAACTCAAAATGATTAGTTATTTAGGCCTAAACACGAAATTCCACAATGAACCCGCCTGGACAACTCTTATAGAATTTAATTAGTAGGGATAAAACCAGTAGGATTCAAAAGAAATTACTCTTAAAAAAACCCTATAGACTATAATACAGATTGATATCCTCTATAGGTTTTTGAACCATTTTACATAATTTAATATAACGGGTATATAGTTTTCTGTCACATTTTATAGGAAGACATGGGAAAGTTTTCATTTTCTATAATATTCTAGAGCAACATTTCTCAAAATGGGATCCACCGACCCCTGGGGGTCCGCGAGGGTACTCCAGGTGGTCCGCGGGCCCTGCTGATCAACTCCTCCCCCACCTTCCCACAATTCCTCTCCCTCCTGCGTGCAGGGGAACAGCTGTTCAGTGGTGTGCAGGAGGCGCTGGGAGGGAGGGAGCGGGAGGACCGGGGACAGGGCGTGCTTGAGATAGGGGCGGAAAGAAGCAGGGAAGAGGAGGGGCAGGGGTGGAGCGGGGGTGGGAAGAGGTGGGGTGGGGGTGGGACCTGGGGCTGAGCAGGGGGGCATGAGGGTCCGCTAAAAATTTTAAAGCAAATGGGGGGTCCTCGGGTTGATAAATTTTGAGAACTGCTGTTCTAGAGGATCTTTTTTCTTTTTTTTAAAAGGAGTACTGAATGTGAACATCAAAAACCTTCTCCCTATATGTTGTATGCCACCATTTACATGGCTAAGGACATTCAGCATATTTCCTAAAATCAACCACCCCCAAAAAAAGCCAAAATTTATTTTTCTTCTTTTAAGTCCCTCGACTCATATGACTCTTGCTCCCATGCAAGGTTGTAACATCTATGCAAATGTATGAAAAAATAATTACTATAGCTAGTTGTAGAATCATAGAAATGTAGGGCAGGAAGGGACAACAAAAGGTCATCTAATCCATCTCCCCTTCCCCCCCGCCCCAAGGCAGGACCAAGAATACCTAAATCATCCCTGAAATACATTTGTCTAACCTGCCCGTAAACCCCTCCAATGATAGGATTTCCACAGTCTCCCAAGGTGACCTATCCACTGCCTAACTCTCCTTATAGTTAGAAAGTTTTTTTTCTAATATCCAACCTAAATCTCCTTTGCTGCAAACTAAGCCAATTACTTCTCTTCTGGCCCTCATTGGACAGTTGATCACTGTCCTCTGTATAACAACCATTTACATATTTAAAGACTGTTATCATGTCCCCACTCAGCCTTCTCTTCTCTAGTTGAAATATGTGATATATTTTCAAAACCTTTTTTGAATTAAATTTAAAAAATTGGATGTGGAGGATTTGCTCCTCTCCTTCTCACTCTTTTTTCCCATTTCAGAAGAGAAGGGAATAGGGAGTGGAGAATAGAAACCATTATTTGTCAAGTATCAGAGGGGTAGCCGTGTTAGTCTGGATCTGTAAAAAGCGACAAAGAGTCCTGTGGCACCTTATAGACTAACAGATGCATTGGAACATAAGCTTTCGTGGGTGAATAACCACTTTGTCATGCGTCTGACGAAGTGGGTATTCACCCACAAAAGCTTATGCTCCAATACATCTGTTAGTCTATAAGGTGCCACAGGACTCTTTGTCCCATTATTTTTCAGTTTTTTGTTGAAAAACTGGAAAATTTAGATCAAAATGAATTTTTGTTGTGAAAATATTTTGTTTCTCTTCTTATTTTTTATTAATATTTTTCATCTAAAATGTTCTGGGAATAATATTGAACACTTGTATAATCATTATATTAATATATAAATGTATACACAGGTATTGTCTGAACAAAGCCAGAACTACAGTTCTAATCCTGGATCTGACACTGATTTGCTCCGTGGCTCATAGCAAGTCACTTGGAATGGGATTTTCAAAATCACTCTGTTGATCTAATTTTGATCCTACTGAAGCTGATGGCAAAACTCTCATTGACCTTAGTGGGAGCAAAGTTAGACCAGCACTGAATGCTTTGAAAATTCCACCCTTAATCTTTTTGCCTTTGTTTTCCTATCTGTAATACAAGGATAATACTGTTATCTTCTTGCCCTAATCCTATTTGCCACGCTATAAAGATGTTGACTCTGCCGCTGATCAGCCAATGATGCTAGCCTTCATCAGCCACTTGTTAAATTATCAAACAAGCGCCTTTGTGCCCCGTCAATTGCACCCCCTCATGCTTGGAAGGAGCTTCCTGTAAACATCTGTAAAGCATCTACATCCTTATTTTCCTTTCATCTGTCCTTAAAATGTTCCTTTGTAGTTAAACTTAAACAAACTTGACAATGGTTAAGCCTGTGGTAATCTGTAACTGCTGCCTATTATACCAACCAGTATTGTCTCATTGTCTCCTTATGCTTCCCCATCTGTGTGTCTATATCCGTCTGTTGTCTCCTGGTTTATAATTCTATAGTAAGCTCCTCAGACAATAGCCATATTTTTGTTCTACATTTGTACAGCACCTAGCACAATGAGGTCATGGTCCATGACTGGGGTTTCTACGAATGACTGCAATATAAATAAATAATAATTATGGCAGGAGTCACTGGATGATACTGTTACACATAATCTTACACTTTTTTTTTTCTTAGCGAGCCAGCAATTTTTTAGTCTTTGAAGAAAGGCTGTTTTGATTTTTGTTATGGAAGGATCTTTTGAAAGAAGCTGGAGTGAGCTGCAGCAGAGTTCACTCTCAGCCTTAATCTCTCTAATTAGAGTCAATTATCAGGGCAGAGAAGCTTTCTGGGAACCAGACATTGGTATATGAGTTGAGATTTCTGAAAGAGGATATTGCCTGCATGCTATTTGTGACCACCTCTGTTCCAGGCCTGGAATATATGTATAAATATAGCCATTTATACTTAGATTATATCTAGACTCTGTGTCACTGATTCTAGGAAGCCGACTTGCACGGCCCCAGAATCCTGCGGCCGTTTGGCACAAGGGTGACTGTGGTGTCAATAATAGGACGCTGGTGTAAAAAAGAGTGATGACAATACCCTTATGCCAAAGTTCTATAGGATAAAATTTTGAAAGGCGTCTAATTCTCATATTCAAAAGTGACTTAAGCACTTAGAAGTCTAAATGTCACTGAAAGTCAACTTTTAGAATTGTGATATAGATATACACACACAGAGTGGTTCAAAATACTTATTTAAAGGGTATTTTATGCATTTTAAAGTAATGTCTATAAAACATTATCTTTTGATACAACTCTCTTGGTTCTATTCCTATTAAATTCTATAGGACTTTTTTATTTATTGATAAAGTTAATTAAATTTGCGGCTTTAAGGCCCAGACATGTGAAGTGCTGAATGTCCGTTTAATTCAGTCGGATTTGAGGGCACTCAGCACCATATAGAGCCAGGTCCTTACTTTTTGGTACACTTGTAATAATGGGAAAAGAATAAATAGTGGCTGACCACAGGAAGAGAGCATGCAAGGAGGAAGATATAAAACCGAGACCTTGTTCCTCTACATTGGTGGTTCGAAATCAAAGGCGCGCTTGGGTAACTCATTGTGATGGCTATAGCAAGTGACAGACCATTCAGGGACTCAAGGAAAAAAGATAATGAAATCTTAAATTAGAATAGCCTCCAAAACAGGCTGACAGAACTGCTCAAAGCAAATTAAAAAAAGTCATGTAGTGGTTGGCAATCGGGGCTGTGAGGGAGGGAATAAGGATTGGGAATATAAAGACAAGTGAATTTTTAAAGCCTGGCAATTTATTTCATGATAAATTCTTGCACAAATGTGTTTTCGGAGACTTGGAGCTGAGTTTTGAAGAAATATTTTGTCAGAACTTTAACCTTTTTTTTTTTAATTTTATTTTTACTTTTTTTTGGGAGCGGGGGGAACTGGAGATGAAAAGAAGTTTTAATTAATTATTTAATTTGTTTATTTATTTTGCCTTTTCTTCTTCTGGCTTTATTGGAAGTGGGAAATACCTGAAATCTGATAACTGAACCTGCTACAGATAGGTTTCCAATATAGGTTTATGCACTCAAAGATAGAGCAGTTTGGATAAGCATCAAATATTTGGATCTTATCCAAACTGTACCATAGATAGAGCTGGGTGAATAATGGATCTTTTGGTTCGCTGTCAATTCTGAAAAACCAAACAAAATGTGTTGTGTCAAACTGAAAATGAAACTTTTTAGGAATTTTTCAGCTAATCAAAAATGTTTTGGTAATGATGAAACATTTTGTTTAGATTTTTAGACATTCTGACAACAGCAAAGGATTTGCAGAATGGCAGGAGGAGGATATGGTGGTGCTGCTGCCAGGAGCGCCGTCAGCTTTTCCGCCGCCCTAGGCGGCCGAAGGTCCCGCCCCCGACATGCCGCCCCGGACAGAGGCAGCGGAAGGTCCTGCCCCCAAATTACCGCTGACTACCGGGGCGGCCTGTGCCCCCCAAATCTTAGTGCCCTAGGCGACTGCCTAGGTCGCCTAATGGGTTGCGCCGGCCCTGGCTGCTGCCGCCCTTATAACCATTTGCAAGCTCACCTGGGATGTGGGAGACCTGGGCTTAGTTCTCCCCTCTGCCTGGTGTAAAGAAGAGATTTGAATGTGGGCACCTCTCATATTACAAGAGTGCCCTAACTACTGAGCTATGGAATATTCTGGTGTGGGGTTTTTGCAGTCTCTCCTCCTGAAGCTGTTCCACTTTTACAAATACTTAGTCATTGGAGCACGGACTTGAGTCTCCCATATCCTAGGTGAGAGCCCTAACTACATGGCTGTAGAGTCATTCTCACACTCTTTCCCTAACCCAGTGACTATCCACTGTCATCATTGTAAGGGCCGGGGCATAAGCAGTCTGGCCTAGTAGTCACAGCTGGGCTGGAGTCCACATGTCAGGGGTGGTCGTCAGTGAGCAGGGGTTGGAAGAATCACTAGAGCTGGGTTCAATAACCAAGAGATGGGGTCAAAGTCAAGCCGGGTTCAGAGACAGAAGATCAAAGGTAGTACCAGGCTGGAATTGGGAGTCAGGGTCAGAATCAGACTGGAATCAGAGGCCAGAAATCAGGAGGTGAGGTGAGGTCTGCAGTTGCAGCAGGCCCAAAGTCTGTTTTGTTGCACAGACAACTCCCTGAGATACCTCCAGGGTTAACTAGGGTAGTTAGCCAATCAGAGGACTGCAGGGTACTGTCACTCTGGCTCCCTTGGGTGGTACTTCCTGCAGTGCTTATTCTACACAGTGCTGTCTGGCTGTGGCTTTGCACAGCCTGCTAGTTGCACTGCTATGGCCCAGGCTCCTAATCCCTGCATTCTTACAGTCACTTCCCAGATGAGAGCCCTAGCCACTGGGTTAAAGCTTATAAAGGAGGAGGCACCATCTCCTCCTGCTCTGTGAACCCTTTCCCGTGCTTTTGTCAAAACGTCTGAAATCAAAACAAAAATTTTCAGGTAGAATCAAAACATTTTATTTTGACGTTACCACGATATTTTGACTTTTGATTCAGTCACGAATTCATGAATATTTTTGGACAACCCAAATCTGCATTTTCGGCAAATTAACTATCTGAAAAACTTAATCTAGTTCTAAATTTAGACTTTTTTCAGGGGGAGGGGGGGTGTCAGCCATTACCATTACAAGCCCACAAAATGCTTCTGTTCTAGGTGGATGTGGCATTTTACAGTCTTTTAAGAACTTTTTTGTAGTTCCAGTGGGAATATATTATTTTTATATTATTGAATTTGATTTAGTAAAGATAATTTTTCACTAAGTGTAAATGTTTTTAGTTGTTCAGGTGTTCATTTACAAATAAAAGTAGAATGTGGTAAATTAAATCCAGATCTCATCTAGTTTAAATGTGGTGGCAGTTTCCCTCCTTTTCTTTTTAGAAACCACATGCACACTTCAAGGCAAGGGCTAGTTGTTTTGCTTTGGTGTCCTTTTATCTTTTCTCTTTTTAATTTGAGTCCATCACACATGGGTATGAGTATTGAACACTCATGTTTGTACATGCAAAGTGTGCATGCGGGGGCGCGGGCAGGAGTGGTACTCACAAAGATCACGCTAGGAATGCAGTTAACAAAAACGTGCATGTGATAATCCATTTTTGTTTCACAGAACTCAGTTGTTTTGTTTTTTAGTTGACATAATGTAACCCCTAAACTTTTGTCAAACACTCAATGTGAAATCCTGGCTCTATTTAAGTCAATGGGAGCCAGGATTTCAACCTCAAGTTCTTTAGAGCTGACTACTACTATATGAAGGCAGACTCTGCCACCCTTTTTTATGGTGAGTAATACCTTGTTTATTGAGGGTCAAACTAGGCTTATTTTTGAGGGCCAGGAACATCTAACACTCCTGCACAGGGAGCCAGCTGCTTCTGTGCCTTGAAAGAATGGATTACTTCTGCCATCTTTAAAAAAAAAAAAAAAAACACACACTATCCCTCTCACATAATTCTTGGTCTAAAATATGTAATTTAAATTTTAACTGGATTGGATTTGGTAAAAATACACCTCTACCTCGATCTAACGCAGGGGTCGGCAACCTCTGGCACGCGGCTCGCCAGGGTAAGCACCCTGGCAGGCCGGGCCAGTTTGTTTACCCGCCGCGTNTGCGGTAAGCTTTTTTGGCTCCCGAGGACAGCATTATATCGAGGTAGAGGTGTATATAGGATTTTTTCAATAAATTAGTATTTTATTAGAAAACTGATGGGTTTTTGTTTTTTAAGTGAAGAATAACTAGCAGTTGTCCTGTTGATAGAATTTAGCACTAATACCACTTTACATGTATATAGTGCAGGGGTCGGCAACCTCTGGTACGCGGCTCGCCAGGGTAAGCACCCTGGCGGTCCAGGCCAGTTTGTTTACCTGCCGCGTCTGGAGGGTTCGGCCGATCGCGCCTCCCTCGGCCCGCACCGCTTCCCGCAGCCCCCATTGGCCTGGAGCGGCGAACCGCGGCCAGTGGGAGCTGCGATTGGCTGAACCTGCAGATGCTGCAGGTAAACAAACTGGCCCGGCCCACCAGGGTGCTTGCCCGGCCCGCCAGGGTGCTTACTCTGGCGAGCCGTGTACCAGAGGTTGCCGAAACCTGATATAGTGGCTTTCAATTTAAAGCACCCCAAAAAGCTTTTAAAAATCTGGGCCAAATCCTGTCTTTGTCTGTGGATGGTTTATGACTTTGATATGAATGGAAGAGTCTCAAGGTATACACCTGATACCTTCAGTATGGTGTAGGGATTCAGTGAGTGAACAGATTCAGTACAATTACTGTAAAGGTAAATTAGAACTCTGAATAACCAGTAAACCACTGAACAAAATCCAACATAGCAATTCCACTACTGAGTTAGAAAATAGGCTTTAGCTGTCCATCTTGTTAAAGCTTTTGCAACTCTTGCTCATGATTTCAAGTGTCTATCCATTGTTGATTGTACAATGTGATCCCATAAAATCTGGCTGTGAAGGTTCCTGCTTTGTCTCCGACTAGCAACATTATTATATGTGATTGAGTTATTAGGTACTGAAAGGAGTTCATATATGATTAAGTTGTGAGTTGGTAAATAACAAAAAAAAAAAAGTATGAGAAACTGTTTCTAATATATAATAGTGTTTGGTGAAAGATTCTGATCTCAGTTGTGCTGGTGTTATTCAAAATAATTCTGCTGATGTAGATGGAGTTTTCTGGAATAATTCCACTGACTGATTTTTTCCCCCTTCCAGATTTAGAATAATAAAACCATTTGATTACAGTCTTCATTGTAGATTGGTTTGAGGTCAAATTCTATGCATGAATCGCTGATTGTGTTTTAGCTAAAACTGTCTAATGCTGAAATATTCATTCATGCTACCTTACCACTGGGGCAGATGGATACAGTTGTTCAGGGGTGAAAGTAATATTAATCTCTTACCGGTATGGGGGCCAACTCCAGGCCCCCGGAAGGGGTGGGGCCTTGGGCGGAAGGCACAGTGCCTCAGGCGGAAGGGGCGGGGCTGGGGTCAGCCTCCCTGCCTGACCCGCACTGCCCGGGGCTCTGGCAGTGATTTAAAAGAGCCCCGGGCTACGTCCGCTGCTGGTAACAGCAGCAATGGCTGAGAGCCCCAGGCCCTTTTAAATCACCAGCCCTAGTGTAGCTGTCCCTTTTGCCCCTACCGGCAGGGCGGCCGATGGGACGGCAAAAGAAGCAGTGACATTAAAGTGCATAAAGACATTAACGTCGGCTGCGTACAGGCCGGTACTGGCTTCTTACTGGTATGCTGTCCCGTCCCATAACGGCCTACTTTCACCCCTGGAGTTGTTCCAAAACTGAAGCTATGCAAAGTATTTTAACTAGACATGGACTTGAGGTAAACAATTCAGATCCAGGTGTGGGTCTAGATTTTGAAAATCTCACTTAAAGTTTGAGGATGATGGATTTCGGAGTTCCAGTGCAGTCCATTATAAAGAGCAGCCACAATAATGAAATTGAGATTCACTCAATTGGAACTACTACTGGTTCAAAACAAAATTGAAATGTGCTCTATGAGATTCCAGCAAACTTTCCTAAATTGCACTACGGATTCTTTCTTAGAGAAAATGTCTGTAAAAATGCAAGCCGCGTAGTATAAAATCCTGGTATCAACTCTGTATTCAAAGGTTTTTGAGGGATTTATTTCTAACTCCTGTTTTTTCATTATTTAATAGAAATGCAGTGAAATAGAAATAATTATCATTGTCTCTGCTGCTAAAGTGTTGTAGACAGCAGGGCATCATGAATCTTTTTATATCAATATAAGAGGGCATTGTCAATCTTTTTGCTTCTTTAGGGTTCAAGAATAAAACATAGCACCCCTGAATCAGCTGACCTGCAAATGTGATGTGATGATTAAGGTGTGGGTCTAGTAGTATCAAAGCATATAAATATATTACTTTATGCCTCCATAATTAGAAAATAATGAATTATTACTTATTTTAAGTACCATAATTACAGTTGATCCAAATTATGAGTAACAAGTTTGGATTTTGAAGAATTTGGGTTTTGGCTAAGAATCTGCATATTTGAAAAAAAAATCACTAGCTATGTGACTTCTGTTAGCCTGTTCACAAATAGCATATAGTTCAGATACAGATCTAAAATTCACATATACCCCGTACCTGAAGTCAGGGTATGGGAAATGTGGATGGATTAATTATTTTTAAAATTTGTAAACTTTTATCCGAAACAGGGTCTATCCCCTTGTTCACTACTATAGTCAATGTTCTACTAACCCTGCTCAGTAATTTTTATGTAAGTATTTTCAGTTTAAGGGAGAAACAAGCCTGTCTGCTAATTGGGAGCTCTGGAAGGCACTGTGCTTCTGCAGAATGCTTCCCAGTGCTCCTGTTCAGGTCACGTGTCTCCTCACCTTCCTTTCAAAATGCCTATATGGCACAATCTAAGTATTGCCTCCATCAGTGTAATGGCACAGTCTTGCTTCCATCACTGTAATATTCTTGATCCTTTGTTTAATTTATGTTACTTTCTTCAGCATTATTTGAATATAGATTTCTTTTGGTTAATTATATAGCACTCTAGTTCAGTTTTAACATTAGAACAACTGACTACAGAAACTGACACAGAATTGTGTTGGATGCTTCAGGTTGCAGAAGCAGTCCTTCACATGCAGGTTGGGAATAAATGGGCCTGTTTTTGAAAAGTGGCCTCCAATTAATGTTTGTAGTGTTGTGCTCAGAAATAATTGCAGGCAGAATGAATAGTGGTCTAAGTTTGTATAGAATGTAGACAGTCTTGTGTCCTCCAATTCGATAGTTATAAATCTAAGCTTGGATTTACAGAAGAGCCTAATGGAGTTAGGTGCCCAGGAGCAGGCATGGAATTATTCAGTGAGTCAAATTCTGTCCTCAGTTACACACATCAGAACTCCCATTGCAGTCGACGGGAGTATGTGAGGTATTCATCGCCCTTTAAATAAAGCACCAGGTGAAATCTTGGCTGCATTGAAGTCAGCCTTAATACTCCTATTGACTTCAGTGGGGTCAGGATTTCACTCCAAAAAAAATTGATATTGCCATTTGCAACCTAAAACATGTTTCCTACTTTTCTTATGAACATATTTTCTAGAACTCACTTTAGGACTGTCAAATATCTGAGATGCTCAAATACTGAAATATAACTGGAAAGGATTGAAAAGTCCTACAGTAATATTAAAAACACCATATTGCAATTGGTTCTTGCATGCGAGCAAAGTAATAGGGAAGCCAAATAACTTCCTGTTGACAACTTACAAATGAGGTGGAATTGTGTCCTGAAAAGTCCATTAGTTCCAACTTGAGTGTAATAGCTTGGACAGTGAATAGATGAGAAACTCCATTACATGATACCTGCTCTATATTTAGAGTTGATCTGCTGAGAGGAATACCGTGTAGCTGTTAAATTATTTCTTTATTATCTTTAAATTTCATTTCCTGTAGCTCTCACCAGCGTGAGAAATTTACATTTGCTAACCATGAAAATCCCACTTGCTTTGCAAAGTAGAAACTGTGTTTTGATATGCAGGCTCTCTCCACTGGCTCATCAACTATAGTTTGTATGTTGCGTTTATTTAAATGGTTTTATTTACCCCAGTGTGGATTTTTTTTTCTGAAAGAACAAATATAATGCTATAATTGCTACCCAACAAAAAAATCAGTTCCAAAGAATCCAGACAAAATACTTTGTCAATAGACAATAAAGCTAATAATTTAATTGTATGCATAATACTTTTAATAATTAATAATTTGTGTGGTCTATCTAACAATAGATCATGGTCTCCTCGTGCTATACACACAACAAAAAGACAGCCCCAGAATATCTTTAAAATTTGTAACAGTTAAAGAAGTATTAACAGTCAGATATAAGAAAATTGTATACTAAGGCGACTCTACCAAACATAATTCGTTTCCCTATCCACCTTCCATGTGTTCCCCAATATTATTACTGTTTGCCTCATTAAATTAATCTGCCCAGTTAAGTACATGAATTATATCAGTTAGTCATTTCATGCGTCCCAATTTGAGAAGAAAAAAAGGAAAGCAAATCTTCCTTTTCTCGAATATCATTATGAGCATGGTTATAAATTCTGTTATAGGCAATAACTATTATGAGACATCCATGTGTAGGGTAGATAGCATACACTTAAATCTGGAAGGTATTTCCTCAGTGTTGGGAAGAGTTCTGTGGTGCTGTGTAGTGCCTTTGCCTTCTGCCATATAGCAGGAGGATCCACACTGTGGTCTCTGGCCTCTAATGAGGATGGTGTTTGTGGTAACAATTTTGTCTCTGGCCTGTATATGGAGACCAAGGCCTTGATCCTGCAGTGACTCTACAAACATGCTTAACTATGCACTGAGTAGTTCCATTGGCTCTGAGACTGCTTGCAGTGTGTCAAGTTAAGCACGGGCAAGTCTTTGCAGGATCGGAGCCTAAGAAGTGAGATATGTAACTTCTGGATTTTTGTCAGGGGGTCATCTAATGGAGGAAAGAGTCCTGATCCTGTATGGATTAGATGTTGGCAGTTTATAATAAACCAGAGTGTAGAGGTTTGGAGGATAAAGTGTCTGTGAGCTCTGCTGCATGAACTCCACTTTAAGCACACAACAAACTGTTTGACTGTAACCTTCCACTGAGGATGCTCTATAAAACTTGTCATCACTAGGAATAATTGCCTACAGAAAGTAGGATTTGGCCCTTTTAAAGGATGTGGATCTGTGGAGGATGATACGGGCCAGAGTTAACTATTTGTCTTAGCTCACAGAGAAATCTGCTGGAAATATTTCTCTAGGCCAGGCAAGTTTAATATAATTATATGGATTAGTTATAGAGAAAACAATGTGGGATTTGTGAGCAAAATGCAAATATTCTCTGGATCATGTAATATAAAGGCATTGCAAAGTAAGGGGGATTTAGGTTACATTAGTTTAAAGTAAAGTTTTCTGTTTCATTATGAAAAGATAAACCCAAGATTGCTATAATATGAAAGTTGAAAGTTGTTTTGTATGGGTGGTACTGATTGCAGTTGGCATAATTATGAACAAGTGTAGAGGGGCTCTATTAAAGAGAAAAGTGTTATTTACAAAAGTAAAGCTTTCCTACCCCCCAACTCTCAGGTTTTATAATAAGAAGACTTCTTGCACTATGCTTCCTGCCTTCTTCAGTCCCCCTGGAGATATGAGACACGTGACTTTTGTCAATCTATTTCCCTGTCAATGTAAGAATGTGTCATAGGGACATCAGTGACTTCATGCAGGCTTTATAATCCCTGACCCACCATCTCCTGCAGATATCTAAAAGGACCAGAGGGAAAGCATTTGAAATTTCTTTGTATATGTACATAATAGATCAAACAGTTGCTTTTAAATATTCCTTTGGCAAGGACTAACAGTGATGACTGACAGCCCATACTCAAGCATAGACTGAGCAGTATTAATAAATTCTGATAGTTCCATGTAGCCTCTCCAGACTGGCACAGCAATTTTTAATGCCAAAATACTTTATAGGCAGTTTACCCTGCTATTGTACTAATGTTTCTGTGCATCACATTTCAATCTTTTTTCCCAAACCGGTTATACGTTTTTACCATTTAACCATAAAACTTGTTCCATGTTCAAATTTGACATCCACAAATATCATGGTTCTAATGATTCTCCCCTACCCCCAATCAGTATATCATTTTTGCTATCCTGACCTTTTTAAAAAAAATGTACTGGTTTTAAACATAGCTATTTGGTTTCCTATCTGTAACTCAGCAGTGACATTTTGTAAAATTAAAGTGTGCAGGTGATTGGTTTGTATTTGTCTTTTTTTCCCATAACATATTAGTTCAGATTATTGATCAAGACTTGCATAATCCCCTATGTCTAGTCACACAATATCTGCAAACTAAAATTTCCCTTAAAGAGTGCCTGGGGAACTGTATGTTTTGCCTGAAGGTTGCGAACAAGCTGGACTCCACAATGCTACATGATGTCAAGCTAAAATGCATTCTTCTTTTGCTTTAACCACAAAGGAAATTTAATTAGAAAAAGGGCACACAAAAAAGGTGCTCATTACTCATGAGACAAAGCTGTTTTTTAGGTTGTACACAGTCTGGCCATATTACCCTATTTGAGCCCTGAACATTTAACAGGATAGGCAAAAAGCTACTTTTCCATGGTGATGATGGTTGGAAAACTGGTCTCTACCACAGTCTTACCAACCTCAGAAATCCAAAATGCATGAGCCAGACTTTAAAAAGTCATGAGATTGGCCTAAAGATTGTGAGAGATTTAAAAACTAATAAATATTGGCTCATTTAATTGGTTTTCTGGTGCATTTGTATCACATGTTTAAGCTTTTTCTCTGGATCTGTGAGGGCTAGAAATGTCTTTTCTTTTTTGTTCTTTTTTTTTTGTTAAATGAAAGCTGAGATTCCCATTTAATCACAAGAATCCATCAGCTAGGGCTTTAGTAAAAACATCTAATATCAAGAGACTGGAGACGAAATTGCAAGAGTTTGCAACGCTACTCCTTGAAAACTAAATACTCATTCAAGGAAATAGTATTTTGCAAGGCTGCTTCAATAGATGATCCTAATGAAGTTTATCCAAAAACTCTTCTGATTCATCTGGTATAACCTTGGCCAAATTCAACATGGTGCAAGAGGCAGTAGAGATGCAACTACTGTGCACAAAGACAGAATTTGGCTACTCAAATTTCCTTGAAATTCTTCTTTCCATTTCTTCCTTTTATCAGATGCTGATAGGTAATAACAGGTGTAGAGTGATTGTCTGGCTATGCCAAAAGAAGCACAGGAGACATTTGACATGGGTTTAATCAGGCCGTAACTTTATTATTAGATGTCGGGGACTACCCGGCAGATAAAAGTGTACAGCACAGGTAACCCCATGTTTATTCTGTAATTACCCAGGGGGCTTTTACCAGCTCTGTTTCCATTCAGGTCCCTCTAGCAAATCCATTGTCGGGACCTTACTATACCTGGGGGGCTTCCACCAGCTCCCCCTCTTTTTCCATTGAGGTCCCTCCAGTATATCCATTGCCGTGATCTTACCATCCACCCCCCTCATAGGAGTGTTAAGTCCTTTTCCAAGCCATTTATCCGGTCACTGTATACCTTTCCTATGGAGTACCTGCCCTGGACATCCACCCTACACTTAAATAATGAGTTGCGACATATAACCTACCACCCTTCATCCCATGCACAAACCAAGCCCTTTCTGAACCCACTATGGGGACGGCGAAAAAAACCCAACTGCACCCAAGCCAATATGGTGGTAAGGGAAAAATTCCTTCACAGATCCCCTAAAAAAGGGGCAGCTAGCATAATGCACACAGCAGGTCTTGACCAAACCTGGTATTTTACCACCGAAAGGAGAGGGAGGGTGGGTCCTTCCTCAGCTTGTTCCATGTAAAAAGGAGGCTTCAGGCGCAGAGCTGCCCCTTTTAATCCCTGCATTCCTAGGGGATGAGTCAGCGACCATGCTGACCCTTTTGCAGCAGTTTTCATCTCCCTCCCCCCACCCCCAAAGCATTGTTCCCTTCATTCGGCCAGCCAGGCAAATCCCCCTCCTCCCCCCGCTTAAAGGTGCGGTGCGGTCAATGTGGAATCATCATGTGTTATCCTTGGAATCATCATCCAGTATATTTAAACCAGTTTCATATAAATTACAGTGCATTCCTATCAAATAAATTTGTTTTACATTAAAAAATAATGCCTTTGTCATTACACAATAGTTCTTTTCTCCAAGGATTGATTGACAGAATCGTTAAAATTGTACTAAATAAAGAGATGCAGTTTTTTAGGCTTAATGTAACAAGTTTTTAAAACAACTGAAACTGGTTTCTATCTATTCTCTTCCTTCTGGCATGCTCCATCTGTCCTTCAGATTGCAATGGGATGCCAAAGAAAAAAATAATCCTTAAGGCATTGTTATCTAGTAGTCAACCTGGAGGCCTTAGCCTTTGGTCACCATCGCTTTTCCTCTTTGTCAGACTATTGCTGTAAAATGAAGGATGTCAGCCATTCGTTAGGCAAACCGCTACTGTGCCCTCTTAAAATGGATACTTTACATGCTGATTTTCCTTGATGTAGAATTCTGTTGGTAGGACATTGCTCAAAATCGTGATCTTGTGAAACAATAGAAGCAACCTGTGCTTGAGAATTCCAAATCTGTACAAACTGAGATTTTATGTGATCCTGTAGAAAGAGAACAGGAAAGGGAGTCAGAACACCTGGGTTGTATTCCCAGCTGTGTTACTGATTTTGTGAAGTCACTTCATCTCCCTGCATTTCCACTTCACCATCTCTATTAAATTGAGGATATTTTTAAAGTGTTTTGAGATCAGTGAATAAAATGCACTATGTACGTTTCAATTTATGTATACGATAAATCGAGGCACAGAAGTTTTAAGTGGCTTACTCAAGATTCCATAGGTTAATCAGTGGCAGAGTTGGGAATATATCTCCCAGGTCTCATGTATTCCTAATCTCTCAAGACTAAATTCTCATTGTGTGTACACTGAATAATGTGGTTATCTGCCCAACAATGCCTCATATATGCGTTTGTCTCCATCCACAAAGAATGTTGCAAACATTTATTTTGCGAGGCCAATGAGGTATAGTCTGAATTTATGTAAAGATTTCAATGCATTTTACCCTTGAAGTCTGGAATCTGCTAACATCCATTACATAGAAAAGAAAAAAAAAGAAGAGATTTCGGCTTTTTACAACAAATCTGCAGAAAATTAATTAGCACATTATGACACAGCTGAAAAATTGAAATATTTATTTCCGCTCAAATTTACTCTTACATCTGTAGTAGTAGTGGGCTGTAATATACAGCTGGTAAGAGACTGACCCACTGCTGGATCTATGCTGCTTTATAGCTCTGCTGTAGCTGTGTGTCTGCTTTCTGATTTATGATTGGGGAAAAGGGTAATGAGTATGTGTGGAGGGGTTTGTTTGCTTTTTTTAATGCAATTGGCATTATTTCTGTAGTATCCTTTATTTACATAGTTTTATTCCCATTGTTTTTTATAGTTCTCAAGAAATATAATTGTTTTGTTTCTTTCATATTTCTCCTATTCACACAGAGGCCAGCTTGGTTCACTGGGTAGGATGTTGGACCTGGAGGCAGAAGATCTGAGTTTCATTTTCACCTCTGCCAGTAACTTGATGTACAACCTTGAACAAGTCACTTCATTTCCTTATCTCTTTCTGATAAGGATAGTGATATGTCCCTTCCTTTGTAAACTGCTTTAAGATCTATAGGTTAAAAGTGTTATACATGTGTCACAGTTCACGGCAACTGTACCTGTATTCCCCCTCCAGAGTCCCTCAAAGGCACCCACTCTAGGTTCCTGGCTTCTCAGCCATCACCTTTCTTGGGCAGAGACCCATGTGTCTATCCCTCCTGTACAGGTTTTTTCCAGGCTGCACAGTTCCCTGACCTAAATGGCCAGTGTCTGCACTTTGCTTTCTCTCCAGAGGCTATAAACAGTGTAATTGCCCAGAGTTCTGTTACCTCAACAGCCTTTCTCAGTAAGCAGATTTATTTTTAAGGTAAAAGCATTACAGCGAAAATGTATTTGAAACCATAGAAGAACCTACACACATGCTAATAAGTTTACCAGAGATCACTCCTCCCCACCGCCACACATACAGATCCAGCAGGATCTTCAAACCCCACCAAGGAATTTATCTGTGGTTACAAGTTCATAACAATTTTAGCTCAGAACAAGCACCCCCACAAATAAATTACTCACCTTTATACATCTTGGGACTTTGATCTTCAAATTCCAGGAAGAGGTAGTCAGCAGACAATGGTTCTTTCCTCAGGATGTAATTTCAGAAGGTTGGGCCCAGAGGTGGGAATTTGTATTCACCTCCCACCAGGCATTTCCTAGGAAACCCACTTTAGTTTGTTTGTCCCCAAAGTTCCTTCTTGTCTGGCACATGATTTAAAATAGTCCTTTGAATACCATAACATTTCCCGAGGTTTACATTGGCCACATCTCCCCCTAAGGAAGTTACATACACAATAATACACAAACTTGCATTTAAAACAATGGACTCCAAAGATACTTAACTTCATTCAATAAAGTTTTTCAAGGATATTGCAGGAAATTGCCTTGTCATGATAAGAACTAAGTACTATTCATTACCAGATTTGGTCTTTCACACATTCATTTTATTTCCTTTAAAACTTGAACTTTGCAGAACGCATCACTCCTTTCCTCAAAATGCTTTGTGTATAGCATTACTTATACATTACGAGGCTGCTAGCTTTGGGATAGTGGGGAGGACTCCTTCATCTCCTGCACAAAATCCTTTAACTCTGGTTTTCAAAGGATAAGATTGGCAGGCAACATTTAGTCTTGTAGGCAGGTATTGCTGTATATAGATGCCGGAGATAATGTCACTGTAATAGAAAATCTCTTGCCACTAGCTTAAATGCTGAGGTGAAATGGAAACATTTACTTTCTAAACTGGAGGCACTGAATCAGTAACAGCATTCTGTTCCCTCAAATGATTGAGCAAGCTGCTGTTATTCTCCTTCCCACCAAAGGATTTTGGTGCATTTTAGAAAGACAGTTACTTGCTGTAGCATTTCCATATAGCTGTGATCTTTTTGATTCAGACAACAGACTTGTTGAGCGTTTTATGTGAACAAGAACCAAGTTAACCACAAAAGGACAATTATCATTTTGTTTTTCTTTAAGATGTTGGGTCAATGCAGTGCCCAGGAAGTGATGAAAGGGCCAGTTAGCGTTCTTTATATCTTTTCCTATACACCTTGACTCTGGCTTGCAATGAATGTCTGTCTGGTATCAGTAATGATTTTGTTTTGTAGCTAACCCATGCTGTTTATTTTTAGTTTATATGAAAGGGCATCTTTCTCCATTTTTTTAAGGTGGCTCACGCCTCCTTTCACTTAGGCTCTGATCCTGCACTACAGAAGTCAATGGGAGTTTTGCTACTGACTTCAATGGAAGCAGCATCGAGTCTTAGAACTGTCTGTATCTTAATTGAATACCTGTTGCATTACAATTTGTCCAAAACAGCAAAGTATTTGAAATTATCAGCTCGGTCAGGAAATATGAGCCCAAAAGTTCCAATAATGGGACTGAGATGGCAACAGCATGCTGATGTAAAATAAATTGCAGGTGTTGTGTGTGGCATGACATCTTAACTCTAAATTCTATATGCTGATACACATCCAGTATCAGGTTTAAATCTTAGTGAAGGCAGACCTGTTGCTCTGTATAGCAAGAATAATAAAACAAATGTATAGTATTCTACTAAGAAAATGGTTTCTTTACAGGAAATTATACATTTTCATTAACTTGTCATTGTTGTCCCTCCTGCCCCCCTCAAAGACACGTGAAAAAAATGAACAGGCAGTGATATTTAGCTGGCTATTTTAGAATAATATTAGACTCCGTTCAAGAAGGCTGTATTTCCACTTACCTGGGTTAACAGTGAATGAGTTAGGAGACTGTATTGTTTCTGCGGTTAGGAAGCTGGACGCAGTTAACTTTCACAGGGTACACCTATCATGTAGCACTTTCCTTAATGCTGAAAACCTGCTGCAACTCTTCCTATTGATTTTAAAAGGATGTTTTGATATAAGTTTAAAATGTGACTGTTCTGTTTCTTTGTAAACATTTTATTTTAATATTCCATATTTGTGCATAAATAGTTGAGGGAGAATGATACAGTGGATTTTTCAACAAATTTGTTCTATACATCAAATTTTGTCATGTGGTAAACTAATTAACATATAGTTTTGCAAATAAACGTGCTGAGTTTGGTTTACTATGCTTTGTTGTGCAATATTTATTATTCACAAGTATTCAGGTGACTACAAACCCCTACAGTTTCACAAATTTTAGCAGAAATAATTATTCAGCCAAATATCAGTTATTCTTTGTCATTGATTAATATCCTGTCACCCAACCAGGAAGTAGAAACAATAGCATGTGACTTATTTGACCAATAACAATACATAATAAATGTGACTATTTTAAGCAAACCTTTTGCAAACAACCAAAAGACTGAACATTATGTCAAAACTATTCAACAAATTCCCAATACATTCTAAGGAGTCAGGATTGGTTTCCTAATGATTGGCCAGTCAAAAATAGACTAAACTTGTGACAAAAAATATTCTTAATGAATGGTTTGACCAGTTCCATGACAAGTTATTTTCATAGGAACATAAGAATTGCCATACTGGATCTGATTCATGGTCTATCTAGTCCATTATTCTGTCTGACACTGACCGGCATCATGTGATTCCATAGAAACCTTGCAGAAAGCAGCTGTGAGATGATAATTTCCCCCATGAAAGTCTTGTCCTAATGAATACTAATTAGAGATTTGTTTAAACCCTGAGGAATGAGGTTTTAGATCCCTTCCAAGACTCTTTTTTAGCATGAACTATACTATAACTCTGGACGTTCTTGTGATAGCTATAGACATCCAGTCCATCTTTGAATCTTGCTGTGTTCTTGATATTTGATGATACACATCCATTATTGGTTTATATTCTGCTTTCTTTATCAGCTACACTTCTTCCACTTTAAAACATATTATTTTTAACATTTAATTATGCCTCCATTATCAGTTAATATGTGGGAGGCACTGAACTTTGTTCTGCAGTTGAACTAATGGAATCCTTTAAGTCCTTCCTTAAAGCCCATATCTTTGTGTGCTTTTCCATAAACTCTCTCTAACAATGTTAATTCAATTAATATTTGAAAGAAATAAAATATGAATGCTGTAACCAAAAATACAAACATACTAGCCTTTCACGTGGCTACATCATCTTCTTATCTCACTTTTGCCCAACCCTTTACTCATTCCTCCTTGTCTCTTATGGCTTTACTCTAGGCCCCATTTCTGGAACTGACTCAATGCAAACAAACCCCATCCTCATACAGGGCTCTCTTGAGCTAACTGGGACTCCATGCAGGCACAGGGATCTACTGGTGCAGAATCAGTTGCAGGATCATGACCATAGATTGTTAATTTTTGGTGGCAAATAACCTGTCTTCTTTTAATCTCCATGTAGTTCCAAGGAGCTCTATAAATGATGATAATCATGAAATTCTTATTTAAATTATAGATGGTGTGTTAGGAGATTCTAGGTAGTATCCTTGGTAAATAGCTAGTTTATTTACACTATGCAGGTTTCTGGCAGATTTTACATTACAAGGTTGTATATTTAAATGAATCTACATGGAATTCTCAATTATTTGTGAGCTGCATTTTCATGAGTAAAATGGAAATATTGAGTGCATGACATAAGTTGGAATATTATTTTAACAGAATAAAGCACACACATTTCTTTTGAACAAAGTGCTTCTCAAGAAGACAGGAAGTGCTGAAGTCTACCATGATATCAGAGAGGTTGAAAGGGTGTGTTTGTATGTGCGCATTTATATATCTATATATGAAAACAAATGTGGTGATTGTATCTTGCAAAATTGATCTCCCAGCCAATTTGAAATGCATCAGAAAGCATTGTTCAAATGAACTTCATAGAGTATGGCTTTGTCTGCACTTTGTAAATTAGTAATGTGATTTGAAGTATTAGAAGCTTGTTCATTTTCTGTGTCTGACAAATTCTGAAGGATTTAATTCTTAATGATTTTTTGAGGCCAGGCCTGGCAAAATTCCTTTGATCTAACTCAGATATTTAGCTGTATAGGAGATGTTTGTGTTTCATAGAGATCCCTATGAAAGGCATGGCAAGAGCTAAGATCCAGGATTGGGTAATTTGCAAAATGAGTAAGAGGGAAGACAGAGAGTGCTTACTTCATTTTGTCTGTAAAAGTATCTTGGGGTGATTGGGCTAGTGATATATAAAGCATTGACCTATCACTTCTGTATGCCTGTAAAATAATCATTTTTAGGCTGTAACTGAATTGATTTGTTTGGTAAAGTTCTTGGCATATACTTGTTAATAACATAAATCCACTTAAATTATTGCAAATATGGAGCTTCTTCTCAGAAAAAGCCTAGGATTGTTGTGCCTTCCAAGTACTATGGAAGGAAGTATGCACAGTTTCTCCCCATGTTATGATGGACTCTAGACCATACTATCAACCTTTTGCTTTGATGAATACTTAAAATTCACCAAAATCATATTTTAAAAGACAAAAAGAGAAATTATCTTGATTTATAGGAACATGTTTGCAATGTTAATGGTAAATTCATTAGTCAAATTCTATCTGAAGTCTTGATTAACTGTTAATTTAACTTAGGGTGACCAGACAGCAAGTGTGAAAAATCGGGACAGGGGCTAGGGGGTAATAGGAGCCTATAGAAGGAAAAGACCCAAAAATCGGGACTGTCCCTATAAAATCAGGACATCTGGTCACCCTAATTTAACTATTCATAGCCCTTTCATGTGATTCATAAAAGGATTGTACTTCTAAAAATGAGCTGTTTCTAGGCATTCTTTTGAAATATCTTAGAGCAGTCATTAAACATTGAAATAAAACTTGAACAATCTTTTTAAGAAGATAGCAAACTTATGAGAAGGAGCTGTAAGTTCCTTCAAGCAATACACATATTAAAATAAAAAGTAAAATATGCTGTGATAGAAAGCAGCATGTCATCTAAGGCCAAACTCCAGTAAATCTGCTTTGACCTGACTTCCAGTTAAACTAACTAAGCTATGCCCCATACAGTTATAATGAATATGCAGTACTGCTTCATGCAAAATAGTTCATTATGAACAGCTTTAGGTTTCACCAGACCAATTTATGCACATACTTACTTCCTCTCCCCATCCCCAGTCTAACAGAGATTTGTGAATTTGCTCTTTTTGTGTGCATATGTGTCCGGTGGGTGGCTGTGTATATTTAATCATGTGTACCACTTGTTCCCCTTGTGGGTGGTGATTACAGAATATATGTTTGTTCAGTTTCATTCTCTTGTCAATTACTGGCCAGTGTATTCTGCTAGTGAAAAAGCAAGTTTTACATGAAGTGCTCCTGGGTCTGTGGTTTCATAAAGTGACATAAGATGTTGGAGCTAAATGATGCAGTTTCAGCTTATTAGAAAAGCTTAATTATCAAAATTAGTTTTATTTAATCATGTTTCCAATTCTTCTGCTAGATACTGAATGTAAATGTAAATTTCAGTGAAAGCCAGATTGGTCTTAAAGACTTAATTCTCAGGCCTTTTGAGAAGATTTTTAGATTGATCAAGCCAAAAAAAATCCATTACTAACAACATGGAGAGCAAAGCTGCGTTGTATATTTAGTAAATGCCCTACAGTACTTGTTTATCTAGTAATTTGCTATTTGTTGTTGAGATCCCCACAAAAGCAGCTTATACCATTAGCACAAGCAAGCAAGAAAGAGTAATTAATTGTGCTGGAAACTAGGTAGCAGTCTCAGGCTACTGAGACAAAAGGATTACCTTGTGGTTAGGGGACTGGACTGGAACTCAGGAGATCTGGATCTGCTTCCCAATTCTGTGTTAGAACACAACATGAATGAACACTCCCAATCTACCTCTTTTATACATTTCATTATTTTACATACTTTTATCATGACCTTTTATTTTCCCCTTTAAAGGTAAACAATCCCAAATCTTTTCAGTCTCTCTTCATATGTTTTTTTCCATGTCTCTAATCATTCTCATTGCTCTTCCCCTTCTAATTCTTCAATATTCTTTTGTAGATGGGGTGACTGATAGTGTACACAATATTTCAGATGAGGGCACTCCATTGACTGATATAATGGAATTATAATTTTTGCCATATTATTCTCCATCCTGTTCCTTATGTATCCCAATATCTTGTTGTTTGTTTGTTATTGTTGTTTTTACCTTATCATGGCCTTAAAAATCAATTGTATTGATAATACACAAGAAAGAATAGAATCCATCTCACACTCTCTCCGTTGGGTTGGCTATGTTGTGCTAGTAGCTCTGAAAAGCAGAGCTGACCAGTAAGGTGGTGGTGTTTTCCGTTCTCTCTCTCTTTCTTTTTTTTCCCCTTGGAGCCACAGTTCACTCAGATTACATAATCTTTTCTATGTTTTAGTCTCACAATGAAATGTTATGTATATATTGGGCTATGTCTTTCCTGACTTAAGGACATTCTGTTTTGTTGATATGCAGTTTCAAGAAAAATATATTTATGTCCACTTGTGATAACAGGGTGTGGTTATCCCTTTTCTTTTAAAGTATAGAGAAAGAGATTTAAAATGTCGGCTCTTCCCTAGGGTCTCTTGTGTGTCTTCTGCCACCATGGAATAATTTCTTCAGAAATATATACATGGGTGCACTTTTAATAAGCAAGGATTTATTATCCTTTGTATTAGGAAATGGCACCTACCATTGATACTGGGAAGAAAACAAAAACAGGAACTGTTCGTATATTGAGCTGGTGGGGCTGCAGTGTCAACATAGCTGGTAAATTGCAGAAACCGACAGCATCTGTTGAAGGATAGCTTAATATATTCTCTAGTTAAACTATAATTAATAGGTAAACATGAATGAAATGATTTAAATTATGGGTACAAGTATTTCAATGGAAATAGGTGTCCAAGATTGTAATATAAGATAGCAAAAAGACCCAATTGGCAGTACAAGAAGCAACCTGATTTATTCTCAGTAATTATGTGGAAATCAAGAGAGCAGAAAGCTTATTGACTGACAGAAGCAATAGTCAATACTGTGCAAGAATGAAATGTTAGTTTAGACTAGCAGCAGATTCTGGGGTTATATACTGCAAAATGCAATATCCTCTTTCATTAGGATTATTCATTTTGAAGATGCGTTCATTAGTTTGCATTATAATTGTTTGATCAGACTAGTATTTAAAAGATTTATGCAGAAGAAAATATAGATAGGCTTCTGGACATGCAGATCCAAGAAGGCTGCATATGATGGGTACACAGGTGACTAACTGTGATTGCCATGTGGCCATGCTGTACCATCAGATATTGCAAGCTAAGCAGAAGCAGTATTTGAAAGGAGTCCTAATAAGATACAGCGTTTTGCAGGATGTATGGAGCGACCGATAATGACTCAATTAATAAAGAATTAAAGCAAGGTAATATAATTAGAATCATAGAAGATTAGGGTTGGAAGAGACCTCAGGAGGTCTTGTAGTCCAACCCCCTGCTCAAAACAGGACCAACCCGAACTAAATCATCCCAGCCAGGGCTTTAAAACCTCTAAGGATGGAGATTCCACCACCTTCCTAGGTAACCCATTCCAGTGTTTCACCACCCTCTAAGTGAAACAGTTTTTTTCCTAATATCCAACCTAGACCTCCCGCACTGCAACTTGAGACCATTGCTCCTTGTTCTGTCATCTGCCACCACTGAGAACGGGCGAGCTCCATCCTTTTTGGAACCCCCTTTCAGGTACTTGAAGGCTGCTATCAAATCCCACCTCACTCTTCTCTTCTGCAGACTAAACAAGCCCAGTTCTCTCAGCCTCTCCTCGTAAGTCATGTGCCCCAGCTGCCTGATCATTTTCGTTACCCTCCGCTGGACTCTCTCCAATTTGTCCACATCATTTCTGTAGTGGGGGGGCCCAAAACTGGATGCAATACTCCAGTTGTGGCCTCACCAGTGCCGAATAGAGGGGAATAATCACTTCCCTCGATCTGCTGGCAATGCTTCTACTAATGCCAATTAACATAGTTTTATGGAAAATAGATCCTCTCAAACTAAATTGATATTTTTTTTGGTGAGATTACAAGTTTGGTTGATAAAGGTAAAAGTGTTGATGCAATACACTTAGAATTCTGTACGTCATTTGACTTGGTACTGCACAACATTTTGATTAAAAAAAATGGTATAAAATTAGCATTATTTGCAGTGTTGTTGGTCACAGGATATTACAAAGACAAGATGGGTAATATCTCTTATTGGAACAACTTCTGTTGGTGAAAGAGAAAAGCTTTTGAGCTACACAAGGACCCAAAGAAGAATTCTGTGTAGGTCCAAAGCTTGTCTCTTTCAACCAAAGTGGGTCCAATAAAAGATGTTACCTCGCTCACCTTTTCTCTGTACAATTAACATGGCGCACATGAAATTATTTTAAAACTGGCTAACTAGCAGGTCTCAAAATGTCATTCTAAACAGGAATCATTATCGAGAAGTTGAGTTTCTCCATTCTTAGTCCTATGCAATTTAACACTTTTATCAATGGCCTGGATGAAAACATAAAATAATCACTTATAAAGTTTCCAGGTGACACAAAGATTGGAGGAGTGCTAAATAATGATGAGGAGAGGTCACTGACACTGAGGGATCTAGAACACTTGGTAATCTGGGTGCAAGGAAATCATGTGTGTTTTAGTACAGTCAAATATAAATATATACATCCAGGGACAAAGAATAAAAGCCATTTTTACGGACTCTGTCCTGGAAGACAGTAACGCAAAAATACTTGGAGGTCATGGTGTTTAATAAGTTGAACATGAGCTCACGGTGCATTTTTGTGGCCAAGAGAGCTAATACATTCCTTAGATGCATAAACAGGGGAAACTTAAGCAGGAATATGGAAGTTATATTATCTCTGTACTTGGTACTGGTGTAGCCGCTGCTGGAATTCTGTGTCTAGGTCTGGTGTCCACAGTTCGGGAAAGATGTTGCTAAATTAGAGAGGGTTTAGAGAAGAGCCATGAGGATGATTAAAAGATTGGAAAGTATGCCTCATAGTGATGGACTTGAGGAGCTCAGTCTATTTAGCTTAACATAGAAAAGATTAAGGGGTTACTTGATCACAGTTCATACATTCCCTTCTGGAGAACAAATATTTAATAATAGGCTCTTCTTTTAGCAGACAAGGGTTTAACAAGATCCAATAGGTGGAAGTTAAAGCTAGACAACTTCATACTGGAAATAAGGTGTATTTTTTTTTTAACAATGAGGCTAATTAAACATTTGGAACAATTTACCAGGGGATGTGGTAGATTCTCCATCATGGATAATTTGTAAATGAAGGTTGGATGCTTTTCTAAAAGATGTGCACTCGTTCAAAGAGGAATTATTTCTATGGCCTGTTATTCATGCATTTGGATTAGATGATCACACTTGTGCCTTCTGGCCTTAGAATCTATGGTATTTGTTACCGTCTGAGTTAGTCTTGTTCCAGTTCTCCAGTATTGTATGAGGAGGCTGAAGTCATGGTTATATGTGGTTATTAAAAGATTGCACTATTCAGATGAGTAGTGGATCAAACTTGGCATGCTTCCCAAGTACCAGTATCTTGTGATTGAATGTTCTTCCTATATAAATTACCTGTCTCCATGAGAAAATCTGTTGGATACAGTATTCTTCATTTCCTGTCATTACATGGATCGGAGATGGAGAATATGTATTGGATTATCACTCCATCTTTATTTTATAGCTTAACCGATCTCACTGTCAGGAGGTTTTGTTTTCCCTTTCTTAATTTAATCTCAGCCTTAGCAATACTCTTTTATTCCATTAATAATAATTCATAATTCCTATCCTTCCTTGGTGTTTCAACACTTCAGATATTTGTAAATTATTAACCTAGAATGCAGTATGAAAAAGAGACTGAAGGGTGATAGTGGATCCAAAATTATACATGACTGCAATATAATAATGGTAATCAAAAAGACCATTGCAATTTCTAGCTTCAGGGAGCTAATACGCCTCTAGTTACAGTGTGAATGAGCGTGGAATAAGGAAACCATGAACAGTAAACATCAGTGATCAGATCCTCAGCTGGTATAAATTGTTGTAGCTCCATTGAAGTCAATGAAACTGTGATGGTGCCTCCAGGGTACACAAAGAACAGTTTGTGATAGACCTAGAAAATTAGTGGAAGGAGGAAAAGCCTTAGATGTAATATATCTACTGTCAGTTTAATTTGTGGCTTCTGAGGTAATGCACATAAACCAAAATCCTCTCTCCAGTGCCCACCCTGAGTAACTATATTAAGACGTGTGCTCTGCAACAGCAAATGAGAGAATTAGATTTGTATTTGTGAATTAAGAGTTCTTTTAAATCATAAAATCATTTGCCCAAGCGCAGTTTACCAGGTTAGGTTTATATCAATATATGAAAACTGTAGTATTACTTTAAATTCCTGCAAAATCACAAGCCCAGCAGTTCTGCAGGTGGCTTTATTCTTGTTGCATTCTGTACCTTAGCACACAGCATAATCACAGTACCTTAGCCACCACTGATATTCTTGTTTTGCAGATTTTTAAATTAAATTTCTATATATGTGATTGAACATTTGGATGTCGCTGCAGGATCAGCTATCTGGTATAAAGCTTTTTACAAGAAAA
The DNA here is from genome assembly GCA_003942145.1 of Platysternon megacephalum. NCBI lineage: Eukaryota > Metazoa > Chordata > Testudines > Platysternidae > Platysternon > Platysternon megacephalum. The sequence goes on from QXTE01000104.1 coordinate 1,156,007, forward strand.
TAATACCTGGGATCAAGCTGTGAGCCACTTACTGGAGCATTTGAATCAAAAGGTTTACTGCTCCAAGGTGGACAACTTCTTGTGATTGCACTTGAGTCTCTTCAAGAGACAGCATACATTTCTCTCTCTCCTCAGGCAATGGAAGTGTCTTTCATTAATTACATTAGTATGCACATCTGGTGTTGTTGTGTAAACATCTAGTTCTTGCTTTGGGATATGGCTTTTTGCTGAGGGGAAAGAGCATTCTAAAATGAAGGTATATGCTATAAAGGTTTCTATGTTGAAATTTATTAATATTTCTCATGTTCCACTTGGGAAAATGCAGTTTTTCTACAATTACAACAAAAGCAAAAATACTTGAAATTCCCTGAGGGAAGCATAATTCACTCTCCGTTTATAGTAATTGTCATTGGTTTGGTTCATAAAGTAGTTAACTATGTTGCAGAACAGCCTCATTTGAAATGAATGTTTAAACAGGCTTGTATGTCTACCTACTTGGATTGATAAATTTGTTCCTATTAGTTGTTTCTACATCACAATCAGTCTAATTTTTCCATTGTGATTGAATCAATAATTATTGATCACTTAAGTCATTCTGCTAAAGTGCCACAGTCATTTCTGAACAAAAAAGCAAGCTGTTAATGAAGACCCATGCCTTTTGATTTCAGTTGGCACTCTAGGAAGACAAATAGAATCAGGTATCAAGTATCAGAGGGGTAGCCGTGTTAGTCTGGATCTGTAAAAGCAGCAAAGAATCCTGTGGCACCTTATAGACTAACATGCAGTGCAGCCACAGTGGTGTGTGAAGATGGGCAGGGCCTGAAATAGTCAATACACGGGACCCCCTATGCTAATTTACTTTTCAGTATTTTTTATTTTTTATTTTATTTTTAATGGATATTGAAGAAGTACAAAAGGCTTTTATGGCTGCTGTTAATATCAATAGAGCACAAAACAGGAGGAAAACACAATATTCACAGGTGGAAACAAAAATGTAAATACATTTATATTTTTTTCTCCATATGGCAAATACGTTTTGTCAGGAAATTGCAGGTGTCTAGTAGCAATGGAAGTGTTCTTGTTTAGACATCGTGCATGTGTGTGTATGTCTTATTTTCATGGATTCATATATTAAAGCTGGTTGGGAATCAGAACTTCTGTTTGGCAGGAAATTCCGACATTTCAAAAAATGGGATGTTTGTGAATTGAATAACACACTTCTGCTTTGAATTGTCAGATGAAAAAAAATTCATGGTAAAACTGATGCAATCTTTTGGATTTACTGACACTTTCATTACTAAATGGATGGTCATCTGCCCTGATGGTCCTAGGCAATGAATACAACAAAGCACAATTTGGGATATTTGTTCACTGACAAACAGCTTTGTATAGGTGATAGTAAGAGGACAGAGGAAGCCATAATGACACTGGCATGACCTAGTATGTATTCGGTTTCAGATGACATCCTTTAGTTTTTAAGGTAAGTTCTTAAAGTTGGTATATAGTATATTTTTAATTTAAAATTCCAGCAATAATTTGATCAGAGAGATGATTTATTGTCTTTTTAATTCTTTTAGTGGATTACACATTGTGTTCTTTCTCTGTAACTATTTGCAGCCAGCCAGTCACTGTGGTGTGTGCAGCTGTTTCAAGTGTTAGTTCCATGCTGTTATTTGCACTCCAGGTACATTAATAGTTTATGAAGAGGGAAGTAAAATACCATTTAATCAAACAACATGAGAAGGTGGTGATTTGGAACCACTGCTAGTCAAAGAAGCAGAGCAGTGGCTCTTTATTCTTTACTGCATATGAAATGGTAATAGCAACCAAATAGTAATAAAAGCTAACACAATTTGTGCACATTCTGTTTGATGGGACTAAGCGGGGAAAATCAGCCAAATAGTATAGAAATTAATGCTTTCAGTTACTACTGCAGATGGCTCAGATGAACCATACAAAGCATTTACTAATATGTCAGATCTGTGAAGTACACCTGCAAACAAGATTAATAGAGTGCTCTGTTTGAATAAAAGAAGCTGAATTTTATTTATAGGCAAAAAGAACAGGAGTACTTGTGGCACCTTAGAGACTAACAAATTTACAGCCCACTTCATCAGATGCATAGAATGGAACATATAGTAAGAAGATATATATACATACAGAGAACATGAAAAAGTGGAAGTATTTGTTAGTCTCTAAGGTGCCACAAGTACTCCTGTTCTTTTTGTGGATACAGACTAACACGGCTGCTACTCTGAAACCTTTATTTATAGGGTAACTTTTTCATGGAAGAGGTTGTTCTGTTAGGTGTCAGTAAGACTTGGTCATCCAGTGGAATTCAGAGACACACAGTCATGTCCCAGTTTACTTATTTCATTTACTTATGGGCTTTTCTATGGTGCTCATCACCACAGTGTCTAAGGACCTGACAAACATCAGTTAATTTATCCTCCCAATGCCACTGTATAGTAGAGAAGTATTACTATCTCCTGCTTTGCAGATAGGGAGACAGGGCATAGAGAAGTAAATGAGCTTGCAGAGGAAAAGTGGGTGAGGTGATATCTGTTATTGGACCAACTTCTGTTGGTGAGAGAGACAAGCTTTTGAGCTACACAGAGCTCTTCCTCAGGCCTGGGAAACATCATCTGACTCTCACAGCTAAATACAAGGATTGAACTATAGGATGGAAAGACTTTGAGTACATTTGGAATATAAAAGGAACAGACAGACAATGCTTTCACTTTTGTTGAATCCTAGAAACACAATACAAATATTAAGGCATGCTCTGCTTCTGCTTCGCTTCATTACAAGATGACAGTGAGAAGTAAAATTATCTGAAACTCTCATTTATAGACCAGTTCTAACCTACCCTGCCAACCAAATTGTTATTGTTATAGATTATTACAACAATTATAGATTGTTGTTGTAGATCATTATTGTAGATAATTACAACAATCTACAACCCACTAATAACTCTCTCCCTCCCCCCCATTTGCCTTTCCCCACCATACCACCTTCCTTCCCCCCCCTGTGACTGCAGGGGTATTAACAGGCCACTTCACCTTGAATGGTCCCTTAGAATATGTGCTAACTATTTATGCTAAACAATCTTTTCCACCTTGTATTTAGCTGTGACACTCCAAATCATTTCCCAGGCCTGAGGAAGAGCTCTGTGTAAGCTTGAAAGTTTGTCTGTCTCACCAACAGAAGTTGGTCCAGTAAAAGATATCATCTCACCCACCTTTTCCCTCCAATATCCTGACACAGCAACAACAACACTGCATACTTCCAGAGGAAGTCAGTTACAGATCCAAGAACAGAACCCAGCTCTTCTGAGTCCGGGTCTTGTGCTTTGATCATAAGATCATTATAATATATCCTCATATGTGTGTGCTGAAGTTGCATTGATATAGGACGTACTATCACGATTCCATGTAAATTTATTTTTGGCAGTATTGGCAATATCATTGACACAACTGACGTCCCTTCTCTCCTCTTTTGTCTGCTGGTGGCTGGCAGTGATAAGAGTAGCCCTTGAGCCTATATCTGATTATTTTAGCATGATTCCATGTTGCTTTCAGATGTGTGAGTTTTGCTGTCTTTTGTTTCCACAAACAGCTGGTGATAAAATGTCACTCAATAAAAGGATATAGACCCATTTTTTCACTCTTTTTAAAGCAGTGTGATTGTCTGAATGCATAATTTGATAATATCACTAGATAAGGAATCAAGATAAAAATACTTAGGTATGTATCACCAACACTGATAGCTGGCTTGATATGAAGGACTCCTAGGACTCACTGGACACATGGATTTTATCTTCGTGCTATTAATTGTCCGCTTAGGCAATGTGACTGTTAATGAGCGTCACTTCCTCCTGAGTGCGTTTATACACAGCATAGTTACAGAAAGCAAGAGGTTCTTAGGTTACTTTCTTGAGAACCTTTGTGAAAACTTAGTCTTCAATTTGAATTTATCCTCCCGATGCCATTGTACAGTAAATTCTGGATTCTATTTAAGTAAATTTTGACTATGGGAAAGTTTTTGCTACTTTCCACTAGCAAGTTTTTATTTTTTGTTTAGTTTGTATAGAGACCTTCTGGTTACCCAATGGCTTACTTGGCCATCAACAAGACACTATTTCGTTTGCAGGGTAGGTTAGAACTGGTCTGTAAATGAGTTTCATATAATTTTACTCCTCACCGTCCTCTTGTAATGAAGAGAAGCAGAAGCATGCCCTAATATTTGTATTGTGTTTCTAGAATTCAACAAAAGTGAAAGCATTGTCTGTCTGTTCCTTTTATATTTCAAATGTTCTCAAAGTCTTTCCCGCCCATAGTTCAATCCTCCAGATATTATTGTTAATTGATTTAATAAGCTGAGCTCAGACAGGCATTACCTACAAGATCAGTACAGTTATAATACAAAGACAAATAAAAGAAACCCAATTCACTCAAGTCCCAATGCCTGGTAGCATTATTGACCACTGATACACATAGCTACACTGTGCAAGATAAAAGTGAATTTATGAGAGAATCACTTACTCTGAAATTAATAATAAATAAATAATATATGGAGATATACCTATCTCATAGAGCTGGAAGGAACCCCGAAGGGTCATCGAGTCCAGCCCCCTGCCTTCACTAGCAGGACCAATTTTGCCACAGCTCCCTAAGTGGCCCCCTCAAGGATTGAACTCACAACCCTGGGTTTAGTAGGCCAATGCTCAAACCACTGAGCTATAATTTTTATGAAAGACTGACATCTTTCCTTACAGCAAATTCAAATCTAAAGTTCTGGCTTTCTTGTTTTAAAATGCATGCTTGTATAATCGGAAGCTACAGAAAGATGTGGAATGTCTAAAAAGTGACAAATGGAGTGCAGACCACTCAACCGTCCACACAGCATTTGTCTATAGAAGGCATGTATTATTTTCAACAAGTTTTTAAAGGCAACAAAATGTGTTGAGCCTGGGACTAGAATAGGTTTTGTTCTATAATTATTATTCTTTAGTTGATATTTTCTTGTACTAATATGTACATAAGGGTTGTACTAATGAGAGTTCCACCAAAATTCTGGTATTTAGCCAGGTTTAATAGCAGTTCAAAGCTGAATAGTTTACTACTCCCTCCTGCCATGATACCTGCAGCATGGCTAGCTTGGCAGCTTTTTCTTAGTCAGTTCTGCCCAGCTCAAATCAGGGTCGCAGATGGGTGTTTTTGAAGAAGCTCCACTCACTTCTGGTAACTCTACACTTTGGCCTTACATCAGGGCACACCAACACCAACTGGGCAAAGAGACTGTTTTGATGGTCAGTTCTCTGAAACTGATAGGAAGCAGTGAGCCTCCAGATGGATAAGAGGGGGGGAAAGTTCTGTTGAGCTCAATGGTCATGTATAAAGTTGCTCACATTTATGAGTATTTGCAGGATGCAGAGCCTAAAAGGATTAATTTTTCAGTTCTTACATCAGACAAAACTACCCCTGACCTCAATGGGAGTCTTGTCTAGGTAAAGACCATAGTAACAGACCATAAATGTAGGCTGAAATGGTAGACTATTGGTAGCAGAGTTTGATTAGTGTTTCAAGTTTAACAGTCATTTATATGTTTCTGATGTACTCAAGAAAAGAAGCACTTATTGTTGATATGTGGAATTTTAATTTGTTTAGGGCCATAGTCTAACAGTCTTTTTTATGCCAAATGGTACCACCTTACTCCCCAAGCAGCCCCACTGAAATCAAGAGGAGAGCTTGAGGAGTAAGACACTACTCAGTGTAAGTAAGGGTGACAGAATATGTCCTATAGTGATATAGACCTAGAACTTTAAAATAAAATCAACCTTAATTATTATTGTCCATCTGAACAATAAATAATAATAATAATAAATAATTAATGTCCGATCATGAAAAATACTTGTAATTGTAGAAAAGATGAAATTGGGGGATGGCAATGAAGCAATGTAATGATGATATAAACATGGCAATATAAAAATAAATGTGTTATATATGAAAATGATAAGAAAGTAGAAAGCTCTTACTTGAATAAGATCAATATAAAAGGAGATTCAATAGAAGCTGACAAGGGAAGTGAAAGCTCTTTGCTTGAATAAGATGAATGAAAAATGGGAAGCAATATAAACTGACAAGTGAAGTGAAAGATCGCTGCTTGCATGAGATCGATATAAAAACAGATGCAATGCAAACTGACAAGGAAGTGGAGGGTTGTTAAAAGAATAAGATTAATATGAAAATATATACAATACTGAAAAGACTGGGAAGATGGATATTGTTTCGTAAGAGATATCAGGGCACACAATAATGATATGCAAAGATAAGCGGTATTACTCTGATAGCATACTACTCTTACTAATGTACTTCTTTTCAGTTAGTCATTCTGGAAATAATTGCCACTCTGTGGCAATAGTGTTTCCCTGATTATTAATTTTTAATTAAGCTTTTGGAAATTGTTGCACATGAGGGGGAAAAGTTCAATTGAATATTTATATTTTAAGAATACATTTTATATACAATTTTAAGAATACATATTCTCTTCACCCCCTATCTATTTAAAGTGGCTGGGGCATTCTCTCCTCCATAGCTCCTGGAGGTGGGTTTCTGCGGCAGTTGTTTAATATCTTCTTCCAAGCTGAACCTCAGCTCCATTTCTGTATAGATGGCAGACTACATTCTTCACTTGAAGCACAGCATTCCTGTAACCTTTTAATTCCTTTTTCCCCTCATTTTTTTCGTAAGGATTTGACCTCCTAAAGTTAAACCTTCCAGTTTCCAATTTGGCTGGAGTACATCCTTTTCCCTTTGCCCTCCCACACTTCCAGAGTTGACTTTTGGGACATCACATTCTCTTCCTCCTCTCACCTCAGAATAATGGCAGACAGAGACCACAAAGAAAGAAGCAAAAGGGGAAAAACTACCTGTACTGCTTCCCCCGCTTGCAAATAGGCCAATAAAAGTGAAGTGCATACCACGCTGGGGTACAAAGAAACAGCAGACGATTTTCCTGAGATATGGGTGAATCAAGGTCCACAGTAACCAGAGAGAAGAATGATCTGCCCCTGACCATCATGCAGGTCTATGGTAATCTGGTTGTAGTGATGCCTTCCAATCCACCGGTGGGAATCTGGCAACTCAGCAGGAGCAGCAACAGCAAAAGGTGCCATCTCACCCTACTGTACTTCAATACTAAGTGGGTTCAGTGTTGCCTGCCCATTGCATAGTGTAGAGCAGGGGTCGGCAACCTATGGCACGCGTGCCAAAGACGGCATGTGAGCCGATTTTTAATGGCATGCTGCTGCCTGCCAGGGTCCTGGTCGCCGGCCCCACTCATCCCGCTGCCGAACCCAGGCCGGCAGCGGGCTGAGCGGGGCTGGCGGCCGGGACCCCGGCAGGCAGCAGCGTGCCATTAAAAATCCAGCCCGGCCCACTCTTCTCCACCCCTCCCGCCGGCATTTGCACATGCTTTCCTGACCTCCGTCACTTCCGGCGGGAGGTTGTGTTTCCGGGTTAGTGTGTCCATACCGCTACCTGGTTTCCGCGGGTCTGAGCGGCCCCGGAAGCAGCCCCGACGGTGGGGGCAGGAAGAGGGACCCGGCCCCACAGGAGTAGCAGCGCCCGTGAGGCCTGTAAGTGGGGAAGGGTTCTGGGTCCCAGCTGCGCTGTGCACCTGCCCGCCCCGAGCACAGCCAGCCCCGGACTCAGGCAGGCTGCCCCGGGGTTGGAGCCCCGGTGCCGGGATGAGTTCGGCTCTGTACTGCGGCAGGCCGTGTCCCACAGCCCCAACCCGAGCCCCGGGGCTGCGGCTCACCGCCTGCTGGACCCTGGGAACAGCTGGGTCACACCTCTTTCCCCACCCCAGGTCACTGGACCCCACTCCCCTCCGGCATTGAGGGCAGAACCCAGGAGTCCGGAGCCCTAGTCTCCGTCTGCCCCCCCACCCCCTCAAACAACTAGAGCCCAGCTGGAAACCTAGGAATCCAGAGTCCTCGCTCCCAGCACTCCTCCCACGAGCATCAGACACCAGCCCCTTCCCAGAGCCCACGAGTCCCAACTTCCACCCCGCTTCCTGCCCTACTCCCCCACACACCTCCCAAGCCCCTGCCCTGATCCCGCCACCCCCCTCAAACACTCCCAGCCCCCTGCCCTGACCCTGCACCCCCCACGACCCCAGCCCTGACTCCAGCACCCCCACACAAAACCAGCCCCCCACACCCCATGCCCTGACTCCTGCACCCCCTCACATGCCCCTAGCCCTCTGCCCTGACTCCTGCACCCTCCTCACATGCCCCCAGCCCCCTGCCCTGACTCCTGCACCCCCACACATACCCACCCCCACCCTGAGCACCAAATGGGAGCTCCTGCATCGCCCCCCCACATTCCCACCTGCACCCCTCACACCAAATGGGAGCTGCCCAGGTAAGCACTCCACACCCAAACCACCTGCCCCAACCCTGAGCCCCTTCCCTCATTCTAGTTCCTGGCCAGACCCTTCACCCCCAGCCCTGTGCTCAGTGCACTCCCACCCTCAGCTCAGTGCAGAGAGAGAGGAAGAGAATGCGCTAGAACCAGGGAGAAGGTAGGTACCCACTCTATGTGGGCAGGGCTGGGACCCCAGACCGGCAGCAGGCTGAGCCATCAGCCCACTGCTGGTCTGGGGTCCCGGCCGCCGGCCCCACTCAGCCCGCTGCCGGTCTGCGGTTCTGGCTGCCGGCCCCTTGCCAGCCGGGGTCCCGGCTGCCGGTCCCACTCAGCCTGCTGCCGGCCTAGGTGAACGGAACCCCAGGCCGGCAGTGGACTGAGCGGGCCGGCGGCGTAAGATCAGCATTTTAATTTAATTTTAAATGAAGCTTCTTAAACATTTTGAAAACCTTGTTTACTTTACATACGACAATAGTTTAGTTATATAATATAGACAGAGAGAGACCTTCTAAAAAACGTTAAAATGTATTACTGGCACGCAAAACCTTAAATTAGAGTGAATAAATGAAGACTCGGCACACCACTTCTGAAAGGTTGCTGACCCCTGGTGTAGAGCTACAGTACTGTGCATCCTGAGGGGAAAACAGAATAACCATTCATCTTAGCTTCTGCCTATTCTATAATAAGAAATAGATTGCATAAATTTTTGAAAACAAAATGTTATTTTTCAGTTTGCATCCTGTTCCTTTCTGAGTCCTTATCTTCCCCATTCTATTTCCAGGTTAACATTCTATAGCTAGGCTATAAATCTGATCTTTGAATCATCAAATTCGAGCCTAGTGGTTATTGTTACTTCTTTCAAGGTTCATTGGTGACCAGGAACACCTGGATGAATTAGGTCTTGGCTAAAAATTAAATCACCTTTATTTGACACATTGATGGTGGTGGGAAATAATTTGTTGTCATAAGTTTGACTGTTGCATCTATCACTGACTTTGAGCCTATTCCCATTGTAGGAATATTGTCTTTCATCTTTTGCACCGCAAGACATGCAACATATGGCTACATTACATGGTCACATTTGGGTTCTTATTCTTCACATCACTTGATTTAGGCAGAAATAACACGAAAGTAGATTGGTTGTTAATAATTTTGTCACAGCAGCACTGAGTTGCAGGAGAATAGAATTAGGTATTACTGAAGATATGGAAGAAGCACAAGGCATACAATGTTTCTGCATAGATTGCATATTAAAATTAGTGGATATTATTTGTTTTGATTTAAATCCTTGCTGGTGTTTAAAAAGTGTTTGAGTGTGTGTGTGTGTATATATATATATATATATATATATATAGAGAGAGAGAGAGAGAGAGAGAGAGAAGGTGGGTGAGGCAATATCTTTTATTGGACCAACTTATGTTGATGAGAAAGACAAGCTTACACGGAGCTCGTCTTCGGGTCAAAGCTCTGTGTAATCTAGAAAGCTTGTCTCTCTCTCCAACAGAAGTTGAACTAATAAAAGATATTACCTCCCCCACCTTGTCTCTAGTATTCTGGGACCAACACAGCTACAATAACATTATATGTCTATATAGACTTATAAGCTAGTTGACAAGTCTCTTTACATTCTGACGTGGCCAAGAAGCATTAACTACCAATCCAGCTGAGACATTATTTTGACAGTAAGCTGCAAGCTTGAATAGAAGTCTCTTAATGGACAACTGCTGAGGTTTTTTTTTTTTCTTTTTTTTCCTAAGCAATGTATCTACACAGGGTCCTGTGAGATTTAAATGTTTTAATGTGTTTTTGCTTTAACATACTGCTGCTTCTTTTTGAGCCAGAGAAAGCCAAAGATCAGTAACGTATCTGTTAACAAACCAAATCTCACATGTGAAGGATTTTTTTGCTTTTTGTTTTTTCCATAAAATACTTAATTACAAAATACTTAATACTTACGGTAATTAAATTACACAAAAGACACACTTTGTCAACAATCTTTCATTGTGCTGTTTTTCAGGTTGTGCTTTGGTTGGGTAGGTAGGGTTACATTTTACTTTTACTTTTTTTCCCTGTGAGTAATTAGTATCCTGGTTGAGCTGTTGTCACTCGCGTTGTCTCCATACATCTCACAAGAATTAATCCTGACTTACTTTTCTTCATAGAGGGTTGTCAGCATTCTCCCCCTTATTGAACGTAATTGCCTCTTCCATCTTATTCTATTTGGCCTGTTCCTACTTTTCTGCTACTGCATTTTATTGCATTGTGGTGCCTCTGTCTCTTTCCCTCTGCTCTGCCAACAATGTGAGCCTTGAATGTCCTCTTCCCCCATAAGCATATTCGTGTACCACTTTGCATAGAACGTCCTTTAATCTCATTTGCATAGCCACTTCCCTGTCCACCTTCAAATCATTTCTCACTTCTACCAAAATGCCTATAGCAAGTATGTCTATAAATAATGGTGAGGTAGATGGCTGGTAGGGATTATTGGGATGGAGAATTGCTGGTATTCATTTAAAGCAAAGGGGGGGAGGGCTTTTAAATGGGTCACTTGTGCACATACCTACTATATGAAGCTACTTGTTCTTATCATGGTAATGATTGTGGTTCCTCCCCCAATTCCCTGCTATTATTTGTTTCACTCACTTGTTTTTAAGATCTTGATTTAAGATCTTCAGGCCATGGAAAGTACTTTTTTATGTGTTTGTGTAGCACTTAGCAAAATGGGGCCTTGTTACAAAGAATACATTAATAATAAGTGATTGAGTAATAATGACAAATGATTTATAACAGCACTTCCTCTTTTCATCCCCTGCCTCAATAGTCAGTGGCTTCTGAATACAGACATTCCCCGAGTTACGTAAACCCGACGTACGCAAATCTGAGTTTACAGAAAAAGTTCCATAAGCTAGAAATAAGATTTTTTTTTTTTTTGCGCGAAATGGTCAGAGATACGTTTCCGACTTACGCAAAATTTGAGTTATGCAAGGTGTTCCGGAACGGAACTCTTGCGCAAGTCGGGGAGTGTCTGTATACAGTTGTTCATCTGCTTCCTCTTTTTATCATAAGCTGTTGCACAGTATGGACTGGATGCATTCTCTTTCTTTTCTTTTCAATATTATGTTGCCATAAGAATATTGATTATTTTCCTGTGCTCAAAATATCTAGGCTTATACTTTGCTGCGGCATAAGGTGCCTTGAAGGAAAAGCAAAATCAGTTTCCCTCTATTTACAAGTCTACTAGTATATACGGGGTCCTGTGGATTACTGACCAGAATTTTTGACTGCTAGCATGTGAAATCCAATTTTGTGAAAACCAGATTGTAGCCCTGGCTGGGGCTCTAATGCCTCCTTAAATGATGCCCTTGCTTTTTCACCTCAGGCACCTTTATGGGTCCCAGAGAGGAGCCTGTCATCAGTAATAAAACATAATAATAATAATAAAAAAGACCTGAAGAACAGCTCTGTGTAGCTTGAAAGCTTGTCTCTTTCACCAACAGAGGTTGGTCCAATAAAAGATATTAACTCACCCATCTTGTCTCGCTAATATCCTTGGACCAACATGGCTTCAGCAACCTTGTAAACCTCAATAATGTTTGTAAGTTTGACTTTTTGGTTACATACTTCAGATAGAGAAAAGAATAAGATAAACTTTTCTGTGTCAGTATCTGCCAAAGCATAATAGATTGACAAAATAAAAAAAAATGCTTTTTTTTAAACTTGTTTTAATGCCATAACCGTGAACAATGGAATATATTCAAAGTATTGTCAGAGATCAGTTACCTGCAGCTAAAATGAGAGATTTGGTTTATTTTGTTGAATGCTCTGTAAACCACATCTCTTCAATGGCACAAAAAGAAAATGATCTTTGATCAATAAGCCCTGAAAACATAGGGAGGCTTCATGGGTCTATTTTGTGCTCTGAGGAAAAAAACTCAACACGGGATTTTTTTTTTCATACATGAGACTTTTCCGTATTGTTAGATGTTGTTAATTGAAGTAGCAGGAGCAAAGCACTCAGCAGATTTTGGATCCTGGAGCTGAACAACAATAAGAATACAAATAGCAATTTTATAGTATAATATATTAGTTATTTGTATTCTTAATGTTCAGCTCAACAGGATACAATATCTGCTGAATGCTTTGTTCCTTCTCCTTCAGTTAACAACATCTAGCATGGGGAGAAGTCTCATGTTTTAAAAAAAGTCCACAGGGGATTTTGTTTTTTGTTTTTCCCTCCGAGCACCACACGGACATTACATTATAACTAATATATAAAATTTCTCCTCCTCCAAGGTGCTTGAGTCACTGTGCAACATCAAGAAACAATTTAAAGTGTCTTTACAAACATTAAAATGGATGATCATCCTCTTAGCATTTAATATGTAGTTAGACCTGACAACAGCACTGAGAAGCAGGTAAGTACAATTATCCCCATTCTGCAGATGGGGAATGTGAGGCTTAGTATAATTGTGATGTGCCAAAGGTTGCTCAGGAAGTCTGTGTTAAATCCAAACTTTCAAATGACGTGGATCGGCTCCTCAGCTGGTGTAAATCAGCATAGCTTCATTGACATTAATGGATAGGGCCCTACCAATTTCATGGCTGTGAAAAACATGTCACACACCGTGAAATAAACCCATTCCTGTGAAATCTGATCTCCCCGAAATCAGCCAGGCTGGGGAGGGACAGGACTTGTCCTTCCCTTGCATGGCTGTTATGGGGGAGATCAGACCCACCCCCACAATATACCCTCACTTCTGCACTGCAGTAGGCCCAGAGCTCCAGCCGAGGCCCGGAGCAGCCACTCCTCACGGCTCCACTGAGGACTCGGGGTTTCCGTTCCCCCCCTCCCCGGGCTCAAGGGGCCAGGGCTCAGGGCTGCTGCCCCCCACGGCTCCTACCCGGGCTCTGAACTGCCCAGGCTCAGGGCTTCAGCCCCCACAGCTCTTGCAGGTTCTCAGGGCTTCCACCCCATGGCTTTTGCCAGGGCTGGGGGACCCATTTTTCAAATTGGCTGTGGCCCCCTGGGCCCATGTGTTAATTCACCATTAGCTCTGACTAGCAGCTAGGAGCCCCCGGCTGGGGTGTTCCCAGCAGGGGCACTCCCAGCAGCACTGAGGAGATCGGACCTGCCTCCTCCAGCTGCAGCCCGGCTCTGAAGGCAACACAGAAGTGAGTGTGGCAATACTGCAACCTCCCTACAACAGCTTTGGGACCCTCCCCAGGGCTACAACACTGTGAAATTTCAGATGTAAACATCTGAAATCATGAAATTGACCAATTTCAAGATCCAGCGGCCATGAAATTGACCAACATGAACCCTGAGTTTGGTAGGGCCCTATTAATGGAGATCTGATGCTGGTTTCCCTACTAGACTAGTGTCATTGTATAGGACATACAGGGGAATATGCTGGTTTAGAGTGTTGTCATGTCCTTTAAGTGGCATAGTTGCTCAGCTTTGCTTAGTGGGTCTTTCATTTTAATGGAAAAGGACAGATGTTCTTGATTAGCGCATCGATTCTAGGGCGGATCCTCACCAGGTGCAAGTTGTCACATCTCCACTGGCTTAGCTTCTATTGAACCAATGGAACTATAACAATTTGCACCAAGAATTTGCCTCTCAATGTACAGTGAATAGGTAGTAATTGGTTTCTAGACAAGAGATGGAGTACCTGAAGAAACCAGATGCAAATAGTATTTCTTATACTACATATCAACAATCTGTTTTGAACAACTTGATATGATATCTTTTGTCATGCCCTGTACTTTTATCTTTGTATGGCTCTGTTCCGCTAGCTGAAACTGTGTGGCATCTGCTGTCAATTATAACAGATTAATATGTCCATAGCTGGAGCATTTCAAATCTGCTCCTGAAAATCACTGAGCAACACTTTATTCCAGATGGACTGACACGTTTATTTAAGTACAGACCAGTGTATTGCCTGTTGAAAGCATATCTTCTATCACTGGCAAGCCCAGTTATCCCTCCTCTCAGCTATGTTTTATTAATCTGCTTTAATTTATTTGACCCTTCACTCTTAGTTCACCAGACCAGAATTATATCTGAGCTGTTTAATCGCTGTATGCAGTGAATGAAATCACAAATGGAGGCAGTGGTATCTCACTATGATGAGCCCAGTATTGCTTAGTTAGAAACTCATTTTTAATTGATTTAAAGAACAATGGTTCTTTTCTTTTCCTTTTTAAACCAGTCCTGCAAGGAGGGCCTTGTATGTTTGGACCACAATGCCCTAAGATCATATTCTCAGCTGAAGTCAAAGCTATGAACAATATGCACCTGCTGAGGATCTGATCCCCAGTCTTACAGGTCCTCATATGTTTCACGTATCATGTGAAAAATTGAATGTGCATAAATATTTGCAGGAGTGGGGACTAAGTTTGTTATATTTTACTATGAAGCATGGCCCCAAGTTAAATGTCTTACATTAAACCCAGGTTCCCAATTTAATATAGTCTTTATCTTATGAATTTTCAATACTTTAAGTCCTTGTTTCCAGGCATGGGTTGGAAAAGCTAGTTCAATTATTCTCAGCTATTTGACAGGTGTTAGAAAAAAAAATAGTCCTGACCATTTTGGTTCCAGATGCTTTTCTTTACTGTTCAGCAATTGCTACACATGTTTTTATTTTCTTAAAGACAATTAATCACTGGCCCCTTCCTGTTTTATGGAATGAATTACATCTAAGCTTTAAAAGAATCCATTCTCAGCAGTCTCTAGGATTCCAAAGTTCTCTTTATATAATTGTTACTAATTAGGGGTGGGGTTATGGCTTTTAAGATTAAAATACCTGAAGCTTTTGCAACTACATTTTTGTAAAATTTAAAACAAATATATATTTCTTTGTTTTAAAAATGATTTGGTCTCTTCCTTACTAATGTTGCAGTTGCTTAAAGCTTTTCCTGCAGCTGTATCTCCTGTGCTGGGATTCTGTAGGATCTCACATGCTAAATGGGGTCAGTGTAAGTCAATACATGGATAGGAGACCTCCAACAAAGACTTAACAATTACCACTTCCTATAATACCTGAGCAGTATGGTCCAGTGATTAAGGCAGTAGCCTAGAGTTTGGGATAACTTTAAGTCCCTGCTCTGCTACTGACTTCCTGGATTACCCTGGTGAAATCACTTAGACACTCTGTGCCTCAGTTCTCCATCTGTAAAATAGGGATAATAGCACTTCCCTATCTTGCAGATGTATTGTGAGATAAAGCCATTAAAAATTGTGTGGCTCTCAGGCACTATGATGATGGGGTTCAGGTAAGATGGCTGGCTGGGATAGTTGTTTATAGAACACTCAAAGAATAGGTGACATACAGATGATAAATCTGAAATGTGGGTGCTGGGGGTGTATTGTGTGACGGGGCTTAGTTGTTGACAGAAGGGTCCCCCCCATTTTATGGGATTGAAAAAAAATTCTGCACTTGTATTATCTAAGTGCTTTGCATCTTTGATGTCAAAGACATCATGAACTTTTGGAAACATGCTTTCTAAAGTTTTGTTTGGTTTTAGATCTAAAGAAATAAGACTTGGGACTTCCTGACTCCCAGTCCTGTGCTCAGTTCTCTAGACCTTGCTACCAATCTGTTGACTATAAACACAACAGATGAAAGATGCAGGAAAAGCTCTTTGATGAAACCATAGGGGAAGAGGGAATAAAATCCTGGCCCTATGGAAGTCAGTGAGTATTTTGCCATTCGCTTCAATCATGCCAGGATTTCACCCTGAGTGTGGAATGTCATTCGGTATCATGGAGAACAAGGCACAGGAGTGTGTCTGCCTCCTATTCCATTTGGAATAGTATTGTAGACTACATAAAACACAAGCTGTTCCTTTTGTATAAACGCAGGAAGAGTATTTATAGCAAAAAAAACTTGGCTGAGGTCCTTGGGGAAATAAGCAGCATCACTGTCTGCACAGGCTGCTAGCTTCAACTCTAACCCCTCCAAAATCCCATAGCCGAGAGGGAACAGCTTTATTAATTCTTCAAATAAACATCCAGGACACAAACATGTTTTGGATAGAGGATTTTCTGTCTCGTTTGTATTATTTGATTATTTGGCTTTCTAGAAGGCATATGCAGTTGCATGGTGGGTTGTTGTTGTTTCTGTATCCTTCCAACTGATTTCCTTTGAGGGAGGAGATCTCTTGGTAATGGATTTCTCCAGAGCAGCCACACTCCAATCCTTTCTTTTATCAGCAGATTTCTCCAGAGAGAACCCGGGTGCAATCTTTTGGCCAAGCAAAAATTACAGAGGTTAAGAAAACTCTACTATTATTTAGGCTGGAAAATTCATCCATGAGAATATTATCGTATCAACAAAGACCAAGAGTCTTTCATATCTGTACTACATAAACTGAAGGAACAGGCTTTATCTCGTCATCAGTTTTCTCACGTATGCTTGTTCATAGTATTCCTGTCATACTCAGTATGTCTTGGATTTCTATAGCCTTAGATACAATTAGATAGAATAAACCAGTATCCCTATCTTCCCATTGCTCATTAATCTTCCATTTACATGGGGATTAAATTAGATTCCATTAGCCAAATCCACTGAAATGGTCTGTGCCTTTTTAATATTTATGAAAATGTCGCATCCCTTAAAGTAGATTTCCATATATTTAATTGGATGAACAAGTTTATTAGTGACTGCTTTACCTCTCTGTTGATTAGAGCCACTGTAAAAAATCAGCAATGTTTGTGGTTATCAACTTGGCCTGTTAAAGTTGCCTTTCATTTATTTGTAACAAACATCAAACATATGTCTGGCTTTACTGCCACTTTGTGTAAGAATAAAAGGAATGAAGGCTGTTATACAGTATACTTGTCATAAGGAAAGTCTTGACAATTTGGTACTCTGTGAATGGTATGAAATTAATTTGTAATAACATCTCTGTTTTCAAAGAATTCTCAGACTACAAATAATATAAATTTTAGTGGGAGTGAGCATAACAGTTTACAGCAAACTGCAAAGGGGAAGAAAGCTTGTGCTGTTTTGGCTTCCTTATGCTATATAAAGGCAGATGAAAATACTTTTTTTTTTTTTCTTAAAGGATTTTCTCTCTTGTAATTCCCCTTTTTCGCCCCACCTCAACCCATATTAGTTTTGAAGTTGTGTTTTAAATCTTTGTGCATATGCAGCCGGTTTTTCTGTTCATTTTATTTTGCTCATTCAAAGGCCTGAATTTTCCCCAATTTCAGTCATCAGTGGCCAGCCAGTAGTGTAACTGCACCAGTGCAAACCCCTAGATCAAACAGAATGAGCCATTATAATCTTATACCACTGGCTTGTACTAGTGCATCTCACCTTAATTTTTTTGTAGAGTAACCTGCAACGATGCCAATAGTGAAGTTGTCAACACTAGAGGTACGTGCTGATGTAGCTACATCAGTGGCTAAGTGTAATCAGGGCAGATTTCCTATCTGGACAAAGCCAAAAGCAGATTTTAAGCGTGCTAGTTTGTAAAAGAGCTTTTGAAGTCTAAATTACTGTAACGGTGGAAAAAGAATAGGAGTACTTGTGGCACCTTAGAGACTAACAAATTTATTGTAGCATAAGCTTTTGTGGGCTACAGCTCACTTCATCGGATGCATGTAGTGGAAAATACAGAAGGAAGATATATATATATATATATACACACATGAAACAATGGATGTTACCATACACATTATAAGGAGAGTGATCAGTTGTCAGCAGGAGAGAAAAATAAGTGTTTGTAGTGGTAATGAAAATAGCCCATTTCCAGCACTTGACAAGGAGATATAAGGAACTGTGGGGGGGGGGGGGGGGGAANCCTGTCTCCCAGGATCTGTGAGAGTGATGGATCGTCCTTCAGGATAGGTTGTAGATCCTTGATGATGCGCTGGAGAGGTTTTAGTTGGGGGCTGTAGGTGATGGCTAGTGGCGTTCTGTTACTTTCTTTGTTAGGCCTGTCCTGTAGTAGGTGACTTCTGGGTACTCTTCTGGCTCTGTCAATCTGTTTCTTCACTTCAGCGGGTGGATATTGTAGTTGTAAGAACGCTTGATAGAGATCTTGCAGGTGTTTGTCTCTGTCTGAGGGGTTGGAGCAAATGCGATTGTATCTTAGAGCTTGGCTGTAGACAATGGATCGAGTGGTGTGGTCTGGATGAAAGCTGGAGGCATGTAGGTAAGTATAGCGGTCAGTAGGTTTCCGGTATAGGGTGGTGTTTATGTGGCCATCATTTATTAGTACTGTGGTGTCCAGGAAGTGGATCTCTTGTGTGGACTGGTCCAGGCTGAGGTTGATGGTGGGGTGGAAATTGTTGAAATCATGATGGAATTCCTCAAGGGCTTCTTTACCATGGGTCCAGATGATGAAGATGTCATCAATGTAGCGCAAGTAGAGTAGGGGTGTTAGGGGACGAGAGCTGAGGAAGCGTTGTTCTAAGTCAGCCATAAAAATGTTGGCATACTGTGGGGCCATGCGGGTACCCATAGCAGTGCCGCTGATTTGAAGGTACACATTGTCCCCAAATGTGAAATAGTTATGGGTGAGGACAAAGTTACAAAGTTCAGCCACCAGGTTTGCCGTGACATTATCGGGGATACTGTTCCTGATGGCTTGTAGTCCATCTTTGTGTGGAATGTTGGTGTAGAGGGCTTCTACATCCATAGTGGCTAGGATGGTGTTTTCAGGAAGATCACTAATGGATTGTAGTTTCCTCAGGAAGTCAGTGGTGTCTCGAAGATAGCTAGGAGTGCTGGTAGCGTAGGGCCTGAGGATGGAGTCTACATAGCCAGACAATCCTGCTGTTAGGGTGCCTATGCCTGAGATGATGGGGCGTCCAGGATTTCCAGGTTTATGGATCTTGGGTAGCAGAGAGAACACCCCTGCTCGGGGTTCTAGGGGTGTGTCTGTTTGGATTTGCTCTTGTGCTTTTTCAGGGAGTTTCTTGAGTAGACGGTGTAGTTTCTTTTGGTAACCGTCAGTGGGATCAGAGGGTAATGGCTTGTAGAATGTGGTGTTGGAAAGCTGCTTAGCAGCCTCTTGTTCATATTCCGACCTATTCATGATGACAACAGCACCTCCTTTGTCAGCCTTTTTGATTACGATGTCAGAGTTGTTTCTGAGGCTCTGGATGGCACTGTAATGGTGGAGAAGAGCCTAAATAAGTGATAACAGGTTTATTACCCCCGCCTCCTGAATTCTGTTTCAGCCTTTGCCAGCCAGTCCCCTTAATAATACATTTGCAAAATGTTTTATAAATTATATAGCCGGACACTACAATAGCTCTGTGAAGTCGGTAGCTGGTTCATGTTAGTTCACTGGTGCTTATATGCCAGTAGGCGGTACTTACAGTTTATATAATCACCACCTATTGGCAACTGGAAAAAAAACCACCTTGATAAAATCAGACTTCAGAATGAATGCAATACTGAGGGGTGGGGAAAGAAGGTTAAAAAGGCAATAATTCTCAATGCTATTTTAATGAAATTTATCCCTTTCTTTGTTCTGTGTAGAGCCACTGGTCCCCTTTCAGTGGTCAAACAAAGCAGTCGTGTTTGTATTTAGTTATGATTTGGTTTGGCCAAACTCCATTAGCATAATTCTGAGCATTGTTCTGACATTTTGGGGATCACCCAGACCAGTAAGGGAATCTATCACCACTGCCTTGTAATTTTGGGTGCCTGGGTGCTGTGCTGTCATGACTCAGATCTCTGACACCAGTAGCCAGCCTATAAGTCTAAGGTTCACTCTGCCTTCCACCAGCCTAGTTACTCCTTGCAGGATGACCTCAACAGCCTCTTCCTGTCCTCAGTTCCCCAAACCCCTTAGTTCTTACCTGCTAGAAACTTGGACTTTTCCCCCTCTGGTTTGTCGCCCACAAAGGAATGAAACCTGCCCCCAGTTATCAGTTCACCTGCTTGGGGTAAAAATAAACCAAAAGTTTAGTTAATAGAAAAATTGTAGATTCAAAGATGAAATAGTGAGGAAAAGTCAACACATGCAGGTTACACAGCAAATAAACATAAAGACACAATCTCAGGCTTTACGCTTCTGTATTAGCTACATTTCCTTTTCTAACACGTTACCTGTTGTCTTGGGACAGTTTCCCAGTGTGCCCTCTGTCCTAGAGGGGATCCAATGTTTCACAGACAGCACCCCACTTAGCCAGACATTTATGGACAGCATCGGAAGCCCTTCAAATCCAAGCCTGTTTTTAAACGTTTTTTTTCTTCTCTTTTTTCCCCCTCTTTCTCCTGGCATGATGACTCATGGTTATTCAGAGTGGGGGAAACTCTCTTATGTCTCAGGGTATGTCTACACTTAAAACGCTGCAGCGGCTCAGCTGTGCCACTGTAGTGCTTTGTCGTAGACACTACCTATGCCCATGGGAAGGGTTCTCCCATTGGTGTCAGTACTCCACCTCCCCAAGAGGCAATAGTTAGGTCGATGGAAGAATTCTTCCATCAGCCTAGCACAATCTACACTGGTGGTTAGGTCGGAATAGCTATCTCTCTCAGGGGCTTGGATTTTTCACACCCCTGAGAGATGTTGCTATGCTGAAGAAAATTCCTAGTGTAGACCAGGCCTCAGTTCTCCAAGCCTGGGGTTTTCTTTTCGATTTCAATGTCTTTCCATTAACTTTAATGGTCCACCATTGTGTCTTCCTGGCTGGACAGTGGATGGTATTTGAAGTTGGTTTTGTGTAAACAACTAGCCTCTCCCTGTCTGATTACTTCATTCCCTGTTGTGAGGTGGTGGTGTAGTTGCACCACAGTTAGAATTACAATTTTCTACGTATATACACATGTATACATTCATAACTATACCTGTATACCTATCTCCTAATGACCATCAAGTTCAAAGTATTACAAGCTTTCATAAAAACCATACTTGCTATATATTTATATACAACAACATTGTGTACAACCAGTTGATTGAGTTGCTCATTCTTTGGGGTTCAGACCCCCTGTTATCTCCTTGGGGTGTCTGAACCCTGATTGTTATAATTGTAAAACTGAAAGTTCAGAACCAACGGATATTATTTCGTTTGTGTTTCATGTGAAAGAGACCAGAGCAGCAGCGGGGAAGGGGTGCAAATTGGAATGAGTGGGCAGACTAAAAAGATTGCAAAAAAAGAAATTGCAAAAATAGTGTCAAATCCCTCCAAAAATAGACTGACAATAGCATGTCTAGGGGTATCACTTGTGCCATCCTAGCTTTTAACATTTTTTATCCTTAATAGATGGTATATGCATTAAATTACAAAAGATTGTTTTATTTTCAAGCTGAAGCCATTTTTGGAAAAGAAATGTGTTTAAATTACAAAGGAAAAAGTTTTGCAGACTGACTTAGTTCTGAGACCACTGTGAATTAAAAAAAGAATTCACAAGGTATTAAAACCTCTACAATCATAAGATTCATCCATCCTTAGTTAGGAGAGAAATCTACACTGCAACTAGGGTGACCAGATAGAAAGTGTGAAAAATCGGGACAGGGGGTGGCGGGTAATAGGCACCTATATAAGAAAAAGTCCCAAATATCGGGACTGTCCCTATAAAATCAGGACATCTGGTCACCCTAACTGCAACTGACAATAGGCCAGGGTACATTTTAAAATGTTTCTCCTTTGTTTTATATAGAGTGGTGAATAACTCATTTAAACACTGTGAGTTCGTAATGGTGAAGCTTTTGATGCCTACTTTACATTTTATTAATTGCTCTTGTTGAGATGTAGCAGAAGCCTAATTCCATCCTCTGTTCTTGACATTTTTATTCTCATTTCCTTCTCCTGGGCATTTCTCTTTTTTATGAGCTTTTAGTGTGCCATTCTTGCTATTAGCATGTGGCAGCTAAACCTGTCAGCTTACATCATATGGCATTGCCAATTAATTTTCTTGATTTGACATAAGAAACAAATGAATGCTAGATTTCAGTGTCTTCTCTGGTGACTCATTAATAGAAGTATCTAATCTATAATGTCAGCTATGTAATGGGGAATAGAGAACTCATACATTTAAAAAAAACAACAAAGTACAGGGTGTTTTACCATTTGGACTTCTAATTAAGAGTGTTACATGTATATCATAAAATTATGCTTCAGCAATTTCTGATGTTGAAATTATTCAATTTGATTGCTTTTTCATAAACTTGCAATTCTTTTTGTAACTTTCTCTATATTTCCTATGCTGTGTTGTATGCATATTGCCTGAAAAATTCTGATTGTCCTGCAAAAGTGAATCTTACTATGGGATGAACTACTGATTAAGGATCATTCCAAACCAAGGTTTTGCACTTGATTTGTAGTTAAAAGACCAAACTGTTACATGCACTAAAATATCCCATTGAACATTTCTTCCCTGCTTACTGAACTATTTTTGAAACTATTAGAGAGAACAATTTTAGAACCATATTTTTTTAGTTCCTTCTGTCCTTTAAATGCCATCTTGGTACTTGGACAAAATGATAAAGGGGATAGTGTTACTTTGTGTTTCTTCAGAGATGCCTGTTTAGTTTTTGTTAAAGCAGACAAACTTGAATGTAACTTGAATATAGCATGGTGATGATGATAATTTCTGTTGCAAATGTTTATTTTTCTTTGCATTCACCAGCTTAAAAAATAAGAGTATGTATAAGTACATTTGAATCATAGAATCATAGGAGACTAGGGTTGGAAGAGACCTCAGGAGGTCATATAATCCAACCCCCTGCTCAAAGCAGGACCACCCCCAACTAAATTATCCCAGCCAGGGCTTTGTCAAACCGGGCCTTAAAAACCTCTAAGGATGGAGATTCCCCCACCTCCCTAGGTAACCCATTCCAGTGCTTCACCCCCCAACTAGTGAAATAGTTTTTCCTAATATCCAACCTCGACCTTCCCCACTGCAACTTGAGACCATTGCTCCTTGTTCTCCTATCTGCCACCACTGAGAACAGCCTAGCTCCATCCTCTTTGGAACCCCCTTTCAGGTAGTTGAAGGCTGCTATCAAATCCTCCCTCACTCTTCTCTTCTGCAGACTAAACAAGCCCAGTTCCCTCAGCCTCTCCTCATAAGTCATGTGCCCCAGCCTCCTAATCATTTTTGATACCCTCCACTGGACTCTCTCCAATTTGTCCACAATACATTTATATGTTTTTATTTTAAATATATATTCAGCGAGGTAGCTGCTCTAGAGATTATTTTAGTGATTTAGGATTAAATCAATAGGATCATGATTTGAATCTAAATAACTGAAAATGCAGGTAATTACTAATGTTTGCAGTAATGTTGAAAAATTTAGCATATTGTAGTTCGACTGCGCAATTATTCTTCTTATCTCTTTCTTTGTGTATGTATAAATAATCTTCCCATTTGCTACAAATATGTTTTGGCTCAACAGAATATCAAAATTAAGTAAGAAAGAATCTTGCAGTATCTTAGAATTCATTTACCTACACAATGCAAAGGAGTGAAGAGTAAATATTTACTATTTTTAGAATTATTCAGTGTGGCATTAATAATCATTGCTTATCTGCCTTTTATTTTAACTGAATTCTAGGGTTAATTTCTGGGTTCCAGTATCTGTGTAGGTAGCTATTTGACCCCAACACCCTAATATTGTAATTCTTCCTATATATTTAAAAAAGAAATTGCAATAGTGCTTGTTCTCATTCTCTCTCTCTCTCTCTCTCTCTGTGTCTCTCACTTCTCGACTTGTAGAAGAATGGATTAATTATTTTATAAATATTTGTGTTTGTTTTTCTTTGTCAGTATGTGAGAGAGAACACATTAGTGGGGGAGAAGCCATGTCTAAGAAACAAATTCTATATTAAGTTCTGAAAATGGTTAGTTCCATGATAACCCTTATTTTCTATAATTTGTCTCTTGCACCCATGAGCTTTCCCTTTTGATTGACAGCATCATCGTTCTGGTTGAACTCAGCTGTTGTCTGAGGTCATGTTTGCAGAGGGAGAGGAGATCTCTTAGGTAGCTAGGGCCATTCCCATAGAACACTTTGAATAATAGGATGCAGACCTTGAACTTGTATTGAGTGATGAGCAAGCACAGAGAGTGTTGCACTTTGGTGAGGTGTTTACTGTGTGGTTAAGCTGAAAAGTTGCTTTTTTGGCTCAGATGGAGCTTTTTTCAGGGTTTCTAGTTTCACTTTTGACATATTTTGTATCAGTTATCTGGAGGTCATCACTGTGGCCAGGTCTGTGACCAATACGGCAGGGTTCATTCTTCTGGCTAGTCACAGATGGAAGTTGTGGGTTTGTTTTGTTTTGTTTTGTTTTGCCAGCATGGCTATTTGTGCATCTAAAAGCAAGAGGACCCTACAGCTGCGGACTGACTTACTGATATGAGGACAGATGGTCTCAAAGCAGTGGAAAAAGTTTCTGTAGAGGCCACGGGTTCCTCAGAGAACTTCCTACCTACATAACCACAGCCTTAACAGAAAGAGCACACATAGGGATAGACTTACTTAAATGTATGGTAGAATTTTTACTTCTGATGAGCTTTATATCATGGGAGAAATTGTAGATCACCAGGTCATACCTTGTGAGGTGAATTACCCCAGTATCATCATTTGAAGCTCTGAAAATCATTGTTTGTTTTTTTTAATGGCCTCTTCAGGACTTTAGTATTTGTGGATACATCCACAGATTTATATGTATGAGCGACGCAAGCACTTAATAAAAATTATCTCAGTACCTAGGTTTGTTTAGAAACTTACAGGAAATTACACTTTCTTTCTCAGCTCCACATAAAATGTGATAGCAGTAAAAACTTTCTGTGATTGGTGAGTATATTTAGCACTATTTCCTTTAACATGCACCAGAAAGTGTCTAAGCTCTGAAAATGTAGTGTACTGGTTTTGTAATAAAACACGAGGCAGAAAAATAGAATACATTTTCAGTGGAATTTCCGTAATGTGTGGATGTTGTTGACTGGGGTTGGGGAGCAGGGGGTTGAGCACAAGTGGGAACACGTGAATAAATACACACATGTAAATATATCCTCACTCCAATATCCCAGTATTTGACTGGAATAATATATAACATTCACCACAATAATTCTGCCTAAGTTGTGTGTGCTTTTTTAAATCAATGAGTCAACTTAATTAAAATAGGAGATGGAAACCCAGCCCCTCACCATCACACTAAAAGACAATCACTTTTATGTTATAAATGCATTGCTGAGGAGGTGCTTTCTGTTCCCTCCAGTGTATGCATAGCTGCATCATTAGGGAACAGTAGCTGACATCTTTTCAGAGATAGTAAATAGCTCCCAGGCTTTTCAAATAACGTCATACGTTGCCTTCTACTCAGGCCAGGGCCTATACATTAAATAAATCATCAAAACTGTTTTTCCAGCTCTGCTTAAAAGAGAGCAATAGTGTAGTGTTTTATTGATTGCATTTGCAGAGGCAGATTGAAGCCAGGGCTTGTCAAGGCTCCTGAATCCCATGTCATAAACAAAAAGAAGGGGGGGGGGGGTGGAGAGAGAAAAGATGGATGTATTTCAATGGAATTAGCAGGAAAGAATGATGTTGCCTATTGTATGATGATGAATTTAGTTTTCTTTTCCTGCCCATGTCAAGTGGGAGGTAGCAATAGAAGTACATTGAGAGTCAATCTCCAAAGACCAAGGCCTGTTTTTTAAGAGGATTTAGGAGTAAGCCAGTTATCTAAATCTCGATGTTCTGCCATTATCATCAAAGGCTCCATCCTCTTACAATGGTGTGCTTCAAAAGATAAGGTAAGTGATTCTAGCAAATGTCATTTCTCAATTGACCTGGCCACTACAACTCATCAAAAGTCCATTTTAGGAAGGTCCAGTTTTTCAAAACAACAAAAATAAATGAAAATATACTATAGCTACTATAAGAAACACTTACATTTGGGAAGCCAATAGAAATCCAAATCTTAAAGTTTAGATCATGGTCAGCTGAATTCAATATCTCTGGACTGATTTAGTTATGTGCAAAATGAGTTGATATTTTAGGGTGGGGGGAGTGGTTTGAGGAATAGCTGTTTTTTGTTTGTTTGTTTGTTTGTTTGTTTGTTTGTTTGTTTGTTTGTTTAAGATGGCTTTTCTTAAGGTGGAAAGCTTCAGAGACATTGCTGTTAGAAGTTTAACCAGAATCAACTATTCATCAGAGGTGCCAGTTTGAAATTGCCTATTAGCAGCCAGAGAAGTGGTAGATCTCATTGTCAGCAAATTTTGGCATTCTTGCCTATTTAAAGTGAGGGTACATCCATCAGCAACTGCAAAGCAGTATTAAACTTCTTGAATAAATACAAATTTTAAAAGTAATGGTGAAAGCTATAATTCCTTACAATTATTTCTTCACTTCCTGTCCCTTTGGATGGATATTCTGTTTGTGATAGAAGCTTGTTGATTTATAGCACACACACAAATACCAAACCTCCTCCTGGAATGGTTGTTTTAATGACCTTATGTTGTGGTATCTGAATAATAGCCTTCCCCCATTGCACTATACATGTTTGCTTCCAAGTACATGACACGTTGCTTCGGTCACAGTGAGAGAGTGAATTAAAAGGAAGTTGATGCAAATTGAACCATACAATTGTGTGAGCTACTTCTGCAATTTAAAACTGGAGCATTCACTATATTAATTTCTGGAGTGCTGGAAGGTTTGCTTTTGAAAATGTGACAGTAGAAATGCTACTCGTATCATTAGCAGCTTTCTCCCAGCTTTTTATTACTGCTATAACTGGTGTTGGAGTGAGCTGCTTTTGCTGGTCCAGTTAAACTCCACTCATAAACTCCTGTTTTCAGGCATTCAGACTTGACAGGAAACAGTTTTTTTCCTGGACTTTATTTTTTTTCTCATTTTTAACAAATCATTCTTAAAATGCCAGTGCTGCTGCCTGGGAGAGCAGCCTGAGGCAGAAGCCTCCAGCTCGCATGAAAAAAAGTGTGAAATGATTGTCTTCCGTTCCTTTCACGGAGGGAGGGGCGACTGACAACATGTACCCAAAACCACCTGCAACAATGTTTTTGCCCCATCAGGCATTGGGAGCTTAACTCAGAATTCCAATGTGCAGCGGACACTGCGGGAACTGTTGCATAGCTACCCACAGGGCACTGCTCCATAAGTCAATGCTAGCCTCGGTAGTGAGGACGCACTCCGCCGACTTAATTCGCTTAGTGGGGACATACGCAATCGACTGTATAAAATCGATTTCTAAAAATCAACTTCTATAAAATTGACCTAATTTCGTAGTGTAGACATATGCTAAATCCCATTGACTTCAGTGGTCTAAGTGACTTGCCCAAAGTTATAACAGAAGTTTGTGCAGAGGTGAGGATAGCACCTCTATCTCCTGAGTCTCTGTCCAGTGTCTTAATGCAAAAACCCTCCTTTCATCTTCCCCATGTCCTTAGTTTAGAGGCACCCCATGCCAAAACTTGCATTGACTTCATTGGGCCAGGATTCCACTTTAGGTATTTAGTCATGTAAGTAAGGTCCAGGAGAGAATCACTGCACAAATTAAAAAGAGTGTTACAAGGACTGTACAAAGATTGCAGTGCTTCATTACATAATTATACAATAGAGCAAACTTGCTTTAAAGAACATAATTGTACAATAAACATTTTTAAAATGATAGTTAAGTATTTACTTTACCTGAGGGAATTGCTCCTCTTTCTCAAGTAAATATATATTTAATTAGTTATTTGAGAAAGAGACTGGGTATATAGTAAAGATTTATTGGTTACAAGGGATCTGCAGAATAGGAGGTTTAATTTTATATTTCTCCAAAAGTCTGCATCTCAGGAGAACAGAAAGCACTTTTAAAACTTCTCTGAAAAAATAATTCTTTCACAGAACAATGTGTACCAAATGTCCCGTTAGCCTTAAAAAACAAATCTATGAAATTTAATGTTAGCATTTTATTACTCTAATTACAAAAACCTCAGTTTAGAAGCTGATATTAACTTCAGATATTGTACCAAGTTTTTATTCTTGGTCCTCTGTCCACCTCACCTATAAAGCTTTGCAGAATGATCCATTTTTTTGTCTGAAAGATGGATTCACTTTATTTAGTCCAGCTTGAATTTCCTATAGACAATTCTGTAGATACAACAGAGAATTCTGATGAAAAGCAATATTCTACGTGTATTTTGTCACTGCAGATATATTTCTCCCCTTCCCCCACCCCTTTTGAGTTCACTGTTGGTAATGAGTGTGTCACTATCATCTTTATAACCTATGTATTTCAGTCTTGAAGCATTAGGAAAAGCATTAGGAAGACAAAGGAAAGCATTAGTGACCCAACCACCAACTAAAACCTTGCTCTGTTCTAAGGCCTGGTCTACACTACAATTTTAGGTCGAATTTAGCAGAGTTACCTCGATTTAAGCCTGGACCCATCCACACACGAAGCCCTTTTTTTCGACTTAAAGGGCTCTTTAAATCGATTTCTTTACTCCACCTCCGACGAGGGGATTAGCGCTGAAATCGGCCTTGCCGGGTCGAATTTGGGGTATTGTGGATGCAATTCGACGGTATTGGCCTCCGGGAGCTATCCCAGAGTGCTCCATTGTGACCGCTCTGGACAGCACTCTCAACTCGGATGCACTGGCCAGGTAGACAGGAAAAGGCCCGCGAACTTTTGAATTTCATTTCCTGTTTGGCCAGTGTGGAGAGCACAGGTGACCACACAGAGCTCTTCAGCACAGGTAACCATGATGGAGTCCCAGGATCACAAAAGAGCTCCAGCATGGACCGAACGGGAGGTACGGGATCTGCTCGCCATATGGGGAGATGAATCCATGCTAGCTGAACTCCGTTGCAGTAAACGAAATGCCAAAACATTAGAAAAAGTCTCAAAGGGCATGAAGGACAGAGGCCATAACAAGGACGCACAGCAGTGCCGCGTGAAAATTAAAGAGCTAAGGCAAGCCTACCACAAAACCAGAGAGGCAAACGGAAGGTCCGGGGCAGAGCCGCAGACATGTCGCTTCTACGCCGAGCTGCATGCCATGCTAGGGGGAGCAGCCACCACTACCCCAACCCTGTGCTTTGACTCCGTCAATGGAGAATCACGCAACACGGAAGCGGGTTTTGGGGACGAGGAAGATGATGATGAAGAGATTGAAGATAGCTCACAGCAAGAAAGCGGAGAAACCGGTTTCCCCAACAGCCAGGATAAGTTTTTCACCCTGGACCTGGAGCCAGTAACCACCGAACCCACACAAGGCATGCTCCCGGACCCTGAGGGCGGCGGAGAAGGGGCCTCTGGTGAGTGTAGCTTTGTAAATATTAGACATGGTTTAAAAGCAAGCGTGTTTAATGATTAATTTGCCCTGGCATTCACGGCCAGTACAGCTACTGGAAAAGTCTGTTAACGTGTATGGGGATGGAGCGGAAATCCTCCAGGGACATCTCCAGAAAGCTCTCCTGGATGTACTCCCAAAGCCTTTGCAAAAGGTTTCTGGGGAGGGCTGCCTTATTCCTTCCGCCATGGTAGGACACTTTACCACGCCAGGCCAGTAGTACGTAGTCCGGAGTCATTGCATAACAAAGCATGGCAGCGTATGGTCCCGGTGTTTGCTGGCATTCAGACAACATCCATTCCTTATCTCTCTGTGTTATCCTCAGGAGAGTGATATCAACTGGTCACCTGGTTGAAATAGGGTTCTTTTATTAAGGGGACATTCAGAGGTGCCCGTTCCTGCTCGGCTGAACAGAAATGTTCCCCGCTGTTAGCCACGCGGTGGGAGGAGGGGTGAAGTGATCATCCCAGAAAATTGAGGGGGTGGTTAGTTGGGTTTGTGCTGCACGTTAACCAGGAAACCGCAACCCCTCCTTTTAAATTGCCAATCTATTTTAAATGGCCAACCCAATGGCCGCTTGGTATGGGAAATGAGGGCGCTGCTGTTTGAAACCATTGCCACATGTTATGAAGGTTAAAGAAGCCAAAAGACTGTGACTTACCATGGCTGCCTGCAAGCCAAATTCTGTTGCCTGGCACTGCGTGAGTGATCTCTCACACCAAACCTGCAGGCCCTCAATATAAATAAGAGGCAAAATGCGACCTTGTAACGAAAGCACAGGTGCTGTGTAATGTGAACAGCAAGGTTTAATGGGAAAGAGTGATACTATTGTTCTCTACAATGTGTCTTTTTAACTACCAATCTCCCTTTTCCCCCACCAGCTGCAAATGTTTCTCCTTCGCAGAGGCTAGCGAAGATTAGAAGGAGAAAAATGCGCACTCGGGATGACATGTTCTCGGAGCTCCAGATGTCCTCCCACGCTGACAGAGCACAGCAGAATGCATGGAGGCAGACAATGTCCGAGTGCAGAAAAGCACAATACGAATGCGAGGAGAGGTGGCGGGCTGAATCGCGGGCTGAAGAGAGTAAGTGGTGGGCTGAAGAGGATAGGTGGCGTCAGATTGCTGACAGAAGGCAAGAGTCAATGCTCCGACTGCTGGAGCATCAAACTGATATGCTCCAGCATATGGTTGAGCNAAATTGAGGGGGTGGTTAGTTGGGTTTGTGCTGCACGTTAACCAGGAAACCGCAACCCCTCCTTTTAAATTGCCAATCTATTTTAAATGGCCAACCCAATGGCCGCTTGGTATGGGAAATGAGGGCGCTGCTGTTTGAAACCATTGCCACATGTTATGAAGGTTAAAGAAGCCAAAAGACTGTGACTTACCATGGCTGCCTGCAAGCCAAATTCTGTTGCCTGGCACTGCGTGAGTGATCTCTCACACCAAACCTGCAGGCCCTCAATATAAATAAGAGGCAAAATGCGACCTTGTAACGAAAGCACAGGTGCTGTGTAATGTGAACAGCAAGGTTTAATGGGAAAGAGTGATACTATTGTTCTCTACAATGTGTCTTTTTAACTACCAATCTCCCTTTTCCCCCACCAGCTGCAAATGTTTCTCCTTCGCAGAGGCTAGCGAAGATTAGAAGGAGAAAAATGCGCACTCGGGATGACATGTTCTCGGAGCTCCAGATGTCCTCCCACGCTGACAGAGCACAGCAGAATGCATGGAGGCAGACAATGTCCGAGTGCAGAAAAGCACAATACGAATGCGAGGAGAGGTGGCGGGCTGAATCGCGGGCTGAAGAGAGTAAGTGGTGGGCTGAAGAGGATAGGTGGCGTCAGATTGCTGACAGAAGGCAAGAGTCAATGCTCCGACTGCTGGAGCATCAAACTGATATGCTCCAGCATATGGTTGAGCTGCAGGAAAGGCAGCAGGAGCACAGACCGCCGCTACAGCCCCTGTGTAACCCACAGCCTTCCTCCCCAAGTTCCATAGCCTCCTCACCCAGATGCCCAAGAACGCGGTGCGGGGGCCTCCGGCCACCCAGCCACTCCACCCCAGAGGATTGCCCAAGCAACAGAAGGCTGGCCTTCAATAAGTTTTAAAGTTTTTAATTTTTAAAGTTTTAAAATGCAGTGTGTCCTTGTCCTTCCCTCCTCCCCCACACCACCTGGCGCTTCCCTCCTCCCCCACCTCTCCCTGGCTACCTTGGTAGTTATCCCCCTTTTTGTGTGATGAATTAATAAAGAATGCATGAATGTGAAGTAACAATGACTTTATTGCCTCTGCAAATGGTGATCGAAGGGCGGGGGGGAGGGTGGCTAGCTTACAGGGAAGTAGAG
>QXTE01000104.1:1196553-1291659 GCA_003942145.1 Platysternon megacephalum
CCCCCCCCCCCCCCAGTGTAGACCAGGCCTAGTATATACAATATCCCTTGACAAAAGTGTACAGGTCTGTC
Organism: Platysternon megacephalum; assembly: GCA_003942145.1. NCBI lineage: Eukaryota > Metazoa > Chordata > Testudines > Platysternidae > Platysternon > Platysternon megacephalum. Next base: position 1,196,625 of record QXTE01000104.1, read on the forward strand.
TCATCTTACGCTGGGGTTACATTCCGCGGTCAGCGCGTAAAGCGAAAACCGCGTATAGTCAAAATTACATTGAGTGTAATGGCGGGCGGAATCGCCCGCACTACAGAAACAGTATTTAAATTGTTATTTTTCTCTTTTTTTTTTTTGTTTTTGCCGACCGCGTAAAGCTGAAATCGCACATGTTAAATGCGCCTAAGATGCGACAGACCTGTACTATTAAATAAAGGATCTTTCACGGAGCTAAAAAACCCAAACAAACAAACAAACAAAAAAATCTTTGTTAGCAACCTTTAACTTCTATAGAAAGAAGGCACAGCATAAACTAGGTTAAAAGGGGGGAGATAACAAAAGCACACAGGCAAGTATAAAAAAGGAAACATTAAGAGAGGGTTAGATATTGGGAAATCATAATAGGACCATAGGAACAACAAGAGGGAAATCAGTGGGGAGTCTCCTCAATATCTTAGGCTATGTCTACACTATGGACCTTACAGCAGCACAGTTGTGCCGCTGTAAGGTCTCCTGTGTAGTCGCTCTATGCTGGCAGAAGAGAGTTCTCCTGCTGGCATAATTAAACCACCCACAATAAGTGGCGGTATCTATGATAGCATCTTCCACCGACATAGCGCTGTCCACACCAGCTTTGGTCGGTGAAACTTACGTTGGGCGGGGGGTGTTTTTTCACACCCCTAACCAACAAAAGTTTTGCTGATAAAAGTTCTAGCATAGCTAAAACCTTAGATGTCTGTACACAAACGCAAGGTGTATGGGGAATAAACACGAAAGAACTGGAAGTATTAGTACATAAGCTAAATTATGACTTAACTGGCATCAGTTAAGACTTGGTGGACTTGATGACTTCTCGAGATCCCTTCCAACTTTATGTTTATATGATCCTATGATTCTGTAATAATATGTGTGTAATTAGGGCTTGTTGAACTCAGGCTGTATGGGGATCTGGTAACAAAGAGGTGGACAAGAAAGTGCTTATTTACAAATAACTGTCTGGCAGAATGTAAGCTAAATCTGAGAGAGACTCATACAAAACATGTATTATCAAGCAGTAGATGAGACTGCAAGGGATGAAGGAAAAGTTAAACAGAGAGATTGAAGGAATTCAGTGAATATACGTAGAGTTCTCTTAGTTATTAGACCCTTTTGTGCACAATACTGTCAAACCTACACCTATAGGCCATAAAGTCATGGGACCCTCCTACACTAGTGTAAAGTTTACCACCCATGGTTCAGGGAAACATGCTTGCAGACAGAACTCAGTGGTGACAACTTGAGCCATTGAGTTAATCAAGATGTCTCAGTTTCTTTGTTGACCATGTTTGGGGCAAATCGTGGGGTTCCTTCCAGGGTGGATTTGATTTAAATCAAATTGATTTAAGTTATGATTTAAATCATTAGGCAGGAAGACTTGATTAAATCATGGATTTCTACACAAAAGTGCATTCTTGTTGGTTGTTATAACCTTAATACATATTCTTCACACCTCAGAGATAGATGTAGGTTTCATTTTTAGAAGGTACACCATATACATTTCTAAAGTGATTTATTTTGAAAACTTTTCAGATTAGTTTTACAGCTATATCAAAAAATGAATGATTGGTTATTTCATTTACCAAAGGTAATTGAAACAGATATTTATGAAGTCATTGGGAGGTGAATTATCTCCAATAGGTTAATCATTAATATGGCTGGGGATAGAAGTGGGGGAGAATTCAGTGCTTATAAGGGGTTTTACCCATTTTGCATATGTGCAAAATAAAGGATGTGCTGATTAAAAATTTCACCACCAGGGACATTTGTCATTTTTCTAAAACTTGGATGTTTTTGTTTAAATTTTTGTGACCAGACCATTATTTTGTATAATTTATTCAGACAAACCCTATGCCCGCTCATGGAGCACTGCTAGAGCGTTTCTGTTTCACAGGAAATGCCTACATACACCTCTACCTCGATAAAACGCTGTTCTCGGGAGCCAAAAAATCTTACCGTGTTATAGGTGAAACCGCGTTATATTGAACTTGCCTTGGTCCACCAGAGTGCGCAGCCCCGCCCCCCTGGAGTGCTGCTTTACCGTGTTATATCCGAATTTGTGTTATATCGGGTTGCGTTATATCGAGGTAGCGGTGTATATGCATTTAATATTTGAGGCCTAGCAGCAGACTAGTTTATAGTCGTGCCTGCTGAAGCACACATTCATTTGAATGTGAGGTCATGCAAGCTCTGATTCTGGATTGCTCCTTTTCTGTTCTAGAAGCAGGCATTGGGGAGGAGTGGGGAAGCTGGCTTCACTGTAGCACTTCCCTAATTCTGGTGCATGCTGAGGTCCTGACCAGCCTCTGACACAATGTACAACATCCCTAGGGCTGCTCTAAATAGCAATGGCATATAACAGCCCTATGTGGTCCACTACACTGACAGAATAGCCAGATTGCAGTGCACTGTGGACACATCCCTTTCTTCCCTCTCTGTTGCACTAGCTGGAATGACAGCCAGTGCCCTTCCCATATGAGGGGTATCCTGTGGGGATCATGTGTTCATACTGTAGGGAAGGATCATAGCCACAGTGTTCATGTGTAAGTCAGTAACAGTGTCCTATTTAATATCACAACTCTGGGTGTTCAAAAATCATGTCAAGTCCTAAAATATCATGTGATTGGCTTAAAAATCACGAGGTTTGTTTGGTTTGGTATAGTGTGGGTCTTTTGCCTTCTGGCTTTTGAGCCTTCATTGTGTACTCAGGTGTTGTTTTCATGTACAGTAGAACCCTGTTTAGCTGAGCCTCCATTATCCGGCTCTCCATATTAACCGAACTAGGGCTGACAGATGGAGCAACGGGTGACGGGGCTTGGGCTTGTGTCAGCCCCAGGTGGCGGGGCTCCTGCTGTCAGCCCTGGGTGGAGGGTTTCAGTCTTCAGCTGAAGTCTGAGCCCCACTGTCCGGGGCTGACAGACCAAGCCTCTGACAAGCCGAGCTCTGTCCATTCTCTGAATTATCAGATCTGGCCCCTGCCCCAGTTAGATTGGATAAATGGGGTTCCACTATATTTTCAGCAGCCACAAAAATTACTTTTTTTTTTTCAGTGAAAGCTGATATCCTCACCTAATCGGTTTACTCCAAGTTCTGGGGCTTGATGTAAAACACCAAATATTATAGACTTTTGATAAAATTGTGCAAGTTGGCAACACTGTCTTTTAGATGTTTAGGATACATTCGTGGATAATTGAAAGAGTTAACTTCAGAAATCACCATTTAGAGAAAATGGCACTGATGAGGCTTAACATTTACATTGGGAGTATCTTGTGTCTCCTTACTGAATTATTAGTTCAGCTCACAGAATTGCCTCAAAAATTGCTCTTAGATTTTCCTGTAGAAACAGTGGTTAAAAGTTATCTCCCCCCCCCCCCCCCCCCCCCCCCCCCCCCCCCCCCCCCCCCCCCCCCCCCCCCNTATTCTCTATTATCTGCTTTGTCCCAGTTATCCATACCTGTGTGGCCTCCAGATTGGATTATTGCAACACACTCTTTCTGAGATGTGTCTTGAACACCAATCAAAAGCTACAGAAAGTCCAGAAGGAGGTTACCTGCTTCCTTACCAGTTTAAGCAACAGGAAGTATATTACACCAAGACGGCACAAGTTTCCTATTTACTTCCAGGTCCATTTCACAGTTTTTATTCTGACATATAAAGGCCTACATAATGAGAGTCCTGGATAAGCTGAGAGGCCAACTCTCTCCTCATGTGCCACCATGGCAGCTGACATAATTTTGCTACCAGTCCCTAGATTTGAACATCTGAGCTTTTTGAGTGGAAGGCCTTCTGCTGGAATTCACTTTCCCCATTTATCCAGCGCTAGAGCCTGTTGGCTTTCCTAATACGATGCAAGGCTGCTCATTTTTCAGGCTTGTGCCTAATGCAGTCTTCATGGGAATGGTATATGTGTGGATGATAAGTATCTTTCAGTATTGACACTGGTCAACAAGCAAAACATGCCGTTTACCTTTCATTAGCTTTATGCTTTCATCTGAAAGCCTTTAAAATGTTCAATGTCCCTTATTTTTCCTCTTTTTGCTAAAGTAACACATCTGGAATGGGAAAATTACGTCTTGGATTTCATTGAGATCCTTTATCCGATTTTGCTTTGTTTTTACTAACTAGGGATTAGATGTTGGGTGGGAGGAAAGAGGGATTGTCTGCCATTGAGTTTTGGGAGGGTTTCAGTTATTCAGTTGATCCTGCAATTAGTTCCATGTGGGCTGCACTCACGTAGAGCTTCACTGACCTTAGCTGGATTTCTTGCAGTCAGAAAGGTCCACACTGACAGAATAGATGACAGATAATAAAGCTGTTCACATTTTGTTTGACATCTATCCCGCTATCTAATTTCACTTCTGGGGTGTAAAAAGCAACTGCCCAAAAGAACAATTAACTATAGAATTCTTGGTAGATTTAATGGAAATGTAGATGCAGACCATCTATTTTCCCTTGTAATGTCTTTGAAATCCTTCTTAATTACAGATTAATTGGGATTATAATTGTTAATCAGTGGATCAGTATAATGATGCTATGGGAAGCACATTATTTTTGCTTTACTAAGTAGTAATTAAACTCAAGAATTAGGTTGTCTTTATATGGCCTTTGCTGAACGCCTTATTAGTCATTTCCTCACCTTCCCTTTTGTTTATGTTGTTGCTCAACGGATAAGACCTTTAATAATGGAATTTGTTATGTTTTGGACTTCAGTCAAATAAACCAGAGGGAAGCATTTCTCTGTAGTTAAATATGATGTACAGGTGTTTGTGCTCATGTTACGAGAAACAGTTTAAGAAAGGTTGGCTGAACAGCGTTGCTGAGAAGAAAGACTAGTTTAAAGCAAACTCTCAGTTCTGATAAATGATTAACCATGTGAAATAATATAGACAGCAAAACTGAATCAGCTGTCTCAGGAAAGTGCCTTAGATGCGATTTATCAGTGTTATACCAGAAAGAGCCTAGAATAGTATTCTTGAGAAAGCGGAGAGTCTCAGGTTTCAATGACTACCTCAAGAATATTTATTTATTTATATATATAATATTTATTTAACAATTGTAGCAACAACTTAATGGATGAAGCTACAATCAGAATTTTACTAAGAATCCTTAAACTGTCTCTGTCTGTCTCCAGGACTCTCTATCCTCTACTTCCTGTTAGATACCTGCTACAAGAAGGCCGTATGTCCTAGCTAGGTAGCTTCAGGAAATTTTGAGTGCTCGGTAAAAGGATTGGCAGTTCCTCTGGCAAGAATATCTTACCGCCTCTGCTCTACTCACTTAATTTATTCCAAAATGTCAGACAGTCCTGAACAGCCATCAGAACTTGCCATGTCTCCATGGGATAATTCAGTCTCCATAATTTTCAAACTACTTTAAAAGGCTCCAGGATGATGAGAGCTATGTCTGTCTTACTACTGAAATGATAGTAAGGTGGGTTAGAGAGACTGGCTACCTGCACAGTTTCCTAGTTTGAAGTTGGTATTTTTTAAGACAAAAATGTCACAGTCTTTGCTGACCAGCTGCCTAGTTATAAATTAGCTGTCCGCCTGCCCTCTCCATCCTGCCAAGACTGACATCCGTGCTTAATTTTACTTTCTGATGTAGACCCATTCAGTAATAATACTGGGCTCTTATATGGCATTTTCATCAGTAGATGTCCAAGAGCTTTACAAGGGAGGGAAGTATAATTATCCCCATTTAACAGATGGGAAAACTGAGGCACAGAGTAGTAAAGTGACTTGTCTGAGGTCACAGAGCTAGGAATAGAAACCAAGTCTCTTGAATCTCAGTCCAGTGCTCTATCCAGTAGGTCACACTCAAGTTATTGGGACTACTCACATATTTAAAAGTATTTATGTGCAAAAGACTTTGCAGGATCTGTGCAGCCTTAGGGCAGGGAAATGGGAATCAGGACTACAGGGTCCCTTCTGATCTCTACCACTGGTTCACACTGACCACACAGATTTTAGCCTCATTGCCTCAGTTTATTCATTTTAAAACAGATATAAATATTTACCCATTTCCCAATGGTAATAAGAAATCTTATTAAATAGATTAAAATTCTCTCTCAAGTCCTTACGGTAATGCCATTGGGATACTGGGCTCTCCTTATGTAACTAGATGGTCAATAGATTTTAATGGGAGAACAATATATGTAAGGAAAACAGAGTGCTGAAGATGAGTATCTGGAAGGATAAGTTTTCCCTTAATGTGTGTAAAGTGCTCTGAAACTCTCTGCTTAAAGATAACCAGATAAGAGCCAGTCTTAAGTTTTTAAAACATTGAGGAAAAAAGTTATTTTGAAAATCTCTCCAGATGTCAATGGAAGCCTGTCTTTCTCAACTACTGAAGCTTTCCCTGCTAAGGCAAATTAATAATGGAACAGCTTTAAAATCAATTTCTAATCAAATAAAATGGTATCTCGCTAAATGAAGGACTTGCTGTGCACAGCTGCTCTTATGTTAACCATTAATGCCGAGTAATAGTTTTGCCATGATATTGAACTCTCCAAAGAAAGTCATTACTGTAGCAGATAATAGGAGACTAGAAAGTCTGAAAAATCCATACAAAATGAATCTGAAGCCTTGCAAAAAGAAAGTTTAAGGGAGAACTTTGTGGGCTTTTTCATACAGCTTTGTGTAGCTGACATTTCCCCTTTTACAATTGGAAATATAAAGGAGACTTTAGAGAGAGGAACATGAATGTTCCAAGTGTTTCAGCTTGTAAATTATCAGTGCAATTAACGTTCTAGTCAGAATGGCTTCATCACACAGAGAATGAGTCTCCATCTGATCATTATTCACTTTATATTTTTTTAATGTCTGGAAAGAAAGGCCAAGGACTACAATGTTTGTTGCTGTTACAATGTTCATGATACAGACACTTTAACGGTTCACGTAATTGGGTCTCATATTTCTAAAGCTATCATGTTGAATGCCAGCAGTTATGCAAGCAAGCCAAGTCAATCACATTAAAGCATTTTAGTTCTAGTAACAAAATGTTCACACCATGGCCAGTCCCCATATATTATATGGAAGGTAACACTGCCGCAGTGCATTTATCATTTAAATAGAAACTTCTGCAGTTAATATTTATGAGAAAAAACAAATGCCAACGAAGATGTCATCTTCACTAATGACATTCAAAAATGTGAGGCTTCTTGTTGAAGTACTTTACAACCTCCAAACCTATGGGTATTCTTACCCCATTCAGCATTGTATTTAGTTCACAGGTATAAATAACCTCAGCTACAGATGCATGTGAAGGATGAAATTCACTTTGCCCATATAAAGACAGAGATATTGGGTTCCATGCCAGTGATTTGGTTGGAGGTGGTGGGCTAAATACATCCCCAGCCAAAGGCAAGGTACAGGGCTGCACCCACAACCACAGACCCTCCTCTTCCTCCTTGGGGTGTTAGGAAGACTGGGCCTGTGGAATCATGGATTCAGTCACCCCTGCCCTAATGGAAGCCTGCCCTAATGGAAGCCAAATTGCCAGGCTGTTTGGGGCTGAAGTAGAGCCTACCAATCCACACCCAGACAGGCATGAGATGCTAAGGAATGTGTCCTCATGCTGCTTACCCTCTCTTTCATCTGCTCAAAGTAAAATGTGAGGCTTAAGTAGTAGGGAAGGCTTTGCATGGGACAATCTTTGCCAGGGTGACTTTCACCTGGAAAAAAAAATTAAAAAGCCTTTGCCCATGTAAACTAGTTTAGCAATGGGATTGCCCGCTTTAGCATAAACATTGCTTGTGTTGCTGCAGTCTGTGATCTCTTTCCTGTGTCCACTTGTTTAGACAATGTCATTTACTAAAAATAAAGAACTGTGGAGAAGTGTTCTCTCTCATACTCACAGACAGAGACTTTGCAACCGTGTGTGGGTGAGAAGGTATTTTGTTGCGAATACTGTATAGTTATCTTAAATATTTCCCTCAGAGAACTGGATGGAGTCCCTTCCACCATCTCTCGTCCACAGATTCAACTCTTCACCACTGGCGGCGCCATCTGCTTGGTCAGGGCAATCCCATGTCTCTTCTCCATAACCCTGCTAATTGGCAGCAGTGCCATCTGTGTCAGCAAGAGGACTGCCCTTTAAATTGACCTCCTTTCCCACTCCATCCCCCAGTCCAGCCTGGGATGGACTTCTCACTGCTGGGTGACCATTTCACCTGATCTTGTTACTTTCATTGTGAGTGTTCCGCCTCTGCAGTTGGTTGTTACAACCTACTCAGACAGGAGGTCATTCACTCAGCAGCAACAGATTATCTCCCTTGCCTTTTCACTAGTCAAAAGGATTGAACACCGCTTGCATGACATGGAGATTTGGAGAGCTGGGGAGAAAGGGCAATCAGTTGTTAGGGTGTGGGCTGTCTAATCTCTGCTGCGATGGGCATGGAAAAACTGGGTAGGAAGAGCTTATTTTTCAAGATATAACTAGGTATTAAGGTCACAACAGTCACACTAGTGTTATATGGGGGTCTTGTGCAGAATCTACATCAGTGTACAGAGAACCTACTCTGTGGTTCGTGATGATTAATGCAAGGGCAGCGGCTAATTAAATGACCGTCATCTATGATTTTAATTATGGATAAGGCCCCTGACTTTGCATGTATTACTGAAATCTAGCTGGATAATACTGCTGAGCCACTGTTGCACCAGCTGACTCCAGGTCGGTACTCATTTTAATGTAACTAGCTTAGGAGATAGCTGTTGAATACAGTTCACTGTCAGCGTAGGCAGTCTCACATTCCAAACTTGAATTTGTTTCAGTGTCTTCACTTGATATAAGAACTCCTGTTAAAATGGGAATAGTGGCAATGTATAGGCAGCTATTAGTTGTACCTCAAACTTCCTGTCTTGGTAAGCCAGTTTTATCTAGCCTGGCACTGGGGTCGCCTAGGCATATTTTCCTCGATGTTGTCAGCCCCAATGTGAACATTTCCTTAAGAAAATGTAAAATGCAATTTCCGTTAAAGAAATAGCTGTCTGATCCATGTTCAATAAATCATCTATTGATGCCAACATTCTTAATAATAAGAATTATTAACCCTTCTAAAATTTTCCATGTTGGGGAAAAGATTATTTAAATTAAAGATAATTTGGGCAATGATTATTAAGAAGCTTGTGGCAAAATAGACTTGGTGCCATCAAGGCTCTAATAAATACATTACAGTACAGTATAGTCATAAAATAACTCTGAATGCAACACGGAGAGGAAACAGAGAGCAAAAACTACAGAGTCTGAAAACCATATAACACAAATCACCATACAGTATAGCAAAACCTATTTTATTATAAAATTCAGATCCATTTAATAGAAATTCAACAACTGGGTTTCATATACATCCACATTCAACCCTAAGACTCCCTACTACCTAAACTTCCCCCCATAAGGTTACTTTCATTTTAAAGCCTGTAATCTCCATTTCAGTAGTCAGAGAAGTAGAAGTTTCCCACATGCTTAGCAAACAACAAAACAACATGAACAAATCTTGCTTGAAATGTTTCCAAACCTTCATCTCCATAATGCAAAGATTAGACAAAGAAGGGATATCAAATCAATATGATATAAAGTCTAACAATATGCCAAATAAGAAGAACCTTAAATGAGAGCATGACTAAAATATATTGTATTCAACAAAAAACCCTGCAGTGCTGACATAGTTCAAGGGTAATAGTATACTACAGTGAAACATAAAGGTATGGGTCTTTAATACACTAGAACCTGACTTGTAGAGTGCATCTGATTAAAATGGTTATTTAAATCAGTTGATTTTAGAAATGAAACTAAATGAAATCTTGAATGTTAATAATGCTTTTAGAAGAATTATCTAACGTCTTGTCACATAACTTACTTTTATATTCAACAGACTTGGAGCCATATAGGGTACATCTACACTGCAGTAAAAACCCCACATCATTGAATCTCTGAGCCCTGGTCAATTGACTTGGGCTTGCACACTCAGGCTGTGGAGCTAAAAACGACAGTGTAGCTATTCGGACTCAGGCTGGAACCCAAACGTGCACACTACAATTTTTAGTCCTGCAGCCTGAGCCCCACAAGCCTGAGTCAGCTGACCCGGGCAGGCCTTGACCATTCCGCAGGTCTTTCATTGCAGTGTTGGCATGGCTAGCCAAAATGCAGTTCTTCTTATTAACATCAATGGGTGTCCAGCATACAGATCCAGGGCAGCATGCAGCTCTTAGAAAAGAACATCCCTTCTAATGAAGTTTCTATATAATCTGAATCTATAATTACTTATCTTGACATAGAAAGCATTTACAAGCTTTAAATATTGATAAAATATAGATCGGGCTCAATCAAATTCAGCTCAACGCAGGTGAAATGCCATCAACAAATTTCAGTTACATAATCATTCAACTACCAAATAGCCCTTTAATTCCTCAATTTAACAAATAACAATTTTAATAAGACCTCTTAAATCTTAGGTTGTAACAAAAACAGCAAACAGATTTGACACCACTGAAACCCACCAACAATTAAAAAGCCTAATTCAAGGGAGATCATTTGAGATTAATTAATTCAGTCATGTTGATTTCTTGAGGTTAAAGCAGGATTTCAGTACATTTTTGGACTGAATGAGAGACTATTTTGATTAAATGCTGCAGTCCTTAACTCAGGGCCTAATCCTGCAAACACTTACTACTGGGGTAGGTGTACTGCTATAAGAAGCCTCATAAAAATCAATAGAGCTATGCCTGGCAATAAGCACTACACCTCTGAATTATTATTATTATTGTTATTGTTGTCTGCTATTTTTGTTACTATATTTATTAATTTATTATCTTGCACTTATAGAGCCTTTCATCAGTAGGTCTCAAACTGCTTTACATAGGAGGTAATATCATTATCCCCATTTTATAGATAAGTGTTTAATTAGTGTTTGTACAATTTAATCACAAGCCAGGTCTCCAGCAAAATTCTCTCGCACTATCTTCACAGTTACAGTGTAGAGATCATTGAATTTTGCTTGAATCGTAACCACTGTGTGTGGCTTATTTGGGGGCGGGGTTATCTAAACCAGTTGACGGCATATCCTTAATTGTGCCAAATAAAAGTGTGTGTGTGGGGGGGGGGGAGATTGAATCTATGCATGTTGGCAGGAAGTTGTAGAATTTGAAGTTTGTTTATTTTAATTCTGACACATAAAAAATAATTGCAGAATGTAAAGTCTTTAGTGACTTTGAAGGGTATTTGATAGGAACATTGAGGGAAAAAACGTAAATGTGGGTAAAGCAAGCATTTTAGGGCAGAAAGCCGAAGCCCCACCACGTGGGACAGCAGTGAGGGCAAAAAGCCTAACTAGCTTAAAAACTGAGCTTGATAAAATTATGGCGGGGATGGTATAATGAGACTGCCTACAATGGCATGGCGCCCATCTGTGACTGCTTCTGACAAGAATCCTCAATGGCCGCTATGGGACACGAGATGGGGAGGGCTATGAGTTACTACAGAGAAATCTTTCCCAGGTATCTGGCTGCTGGGTCTTGCCAACATGCTCACAGTATAGCTGATCACCATGTTTGGGGTCAGGAAGGAAGTTTCCACAGGTCAGGTTGGCAGAGACCCTGGAGGGTTTTCACCTTCCTCTGCAACATGGGGCATGGTTCACTTACAGGTTTAAACTAGAGTAAATGATGGATTCTTTGTAATTTGAAGTCTTTAAATCATGATTTGAGGACTTCAGTAACTCAGCCAAAGCTTATGAGTCTGTTACAGGAGGGGGTGGGTGAGGTTCTGTGGCCTGCAATATGCAGGAAATCAGACTAGATGATCGTTATGGTCCCTTCTGGCCTTAAAGTCGATGAGTCGATGAGCTGAGACTCTAGTCTATTAATCTATACCCCTTCAAAAGATTGATTCCATCTTAAGTAAAAGTTCAAATCTCTACGTTTGTAGCACAAAAGACTGGGGTTAGAAAAACTCCTGTGTAGGACAATCTTTCATCTTCTATCTGAATTACCATTAATTGTAACATAAGATTGCAGATAGCAATTAAGGAGTCAGACCTATTTTTTTATCTGAAATAAAACTGACCACTTGGAAAATCCAAGCATTTTTCCAATTCAATTATCACAACAAATTGCTCAGGATTATTATAATGTAATGATGTAACCAAAATATTTTAAAAGAGGCTTTGGGTTGATATTAATGGATGTCCCTGAACTGTCTTCTCTCCCAGACTTTCTCCAGGACACATTGATTGGGTGGGAGGGCTTGGTAAGGGATAATTTTGTATTCCGTGGGCAAGGTCTGTAATTGTGGGCATCAGTACAGTTTGTTTTTGTTTGTATTTTGAATTACATTTTGTATGTGTGCCTAGACTATACAAATTAAATAAACCTAAATGAATAAATTAAATACAAATTTCTCAACTCCCAGAGGGAGTATTTCAAGCAAGAATCTTCAGATCAGATTTTAATGAATGAATTAGTCTGTGTGGGTCACAAAATGTGAAATATGAAACTAGATATAATCAACACTAAGCAAACACAAATTATTGTTCCATCAGGGCATCAAAATTAATGAATTGCTGTTGTCCTGTGTGTTAAGTCTTTGCATATCTCAGTAAATGCTGCCAAACTTGCTCAGAAATTTGAAGTCCAGTCATTCTTAAAAATAATACTCACTCAGACCTGGAAATTTCACGGAGAAAATATGAAGTGTTTTGCAGCTGTTGTGGTGTAGAAGACTGTGCTTTCCGTTTTCTCTATCAATCAAAGTGGTATATATTTTTGTTTTTATGTTTTGTGGGTTGCACCTTGTGCAAGTGTTTGTAGTTGGATAGTCAGATGTCAATGCAGACAATGGTCATTAACAATATAGAATCATTATACTCCTTTATGAATTGAATGCACAGTAACTCATATCCGGGTTCTCTATGTACATGGGTATATAGCTGCTTTATATTTAGCTTTTGTGTAGGATGAGCCCAACCTACAAAGCTCAGATTGGCTTTGAACTTACCTAAAGTTCAGAGAAGTTTGGAACTGAATTCTTGGATCAGGTTCACCTAATCTTGTATGTGTGTTTATACTTTTAAAGTTCTCTATAATTATTTATTGAACACCAATAATGCAATTGGTGCTGCGTAAATAACAATATGTGTTCCCAGCCCCAAGGAGCTTACACTTTAGTTCAGACAAAAATAATATATGGCCTATGTTAAAAATGATAGTGGTCATTTTAGAAAGACTTAGTGGAAGTCAATGTGACTTGAGAGATGTGAAAGAGGACAGAGAGACTATTTGAAATTTTTCGGAAAGGGAGATTGTCACAAGCATAAAATCTAATATTATCAGGAGGGTCAGAACTCCTTTGTCCATCACATGAAGATCATCATCCCCGACTTTGCTCAGAGATTGGTTCTATTATTGGTACTCAATAATAAATAGTGATAATGTTGATGGTACATTTGATCATGGGTTGTTGGTAACTAGTTATTCTGGATTTATACTGGTGTACCCAACATGAGAATTTGTCCCAAGTATCTTTATTGCTTTGCTTAACCACTTGAAGGCTCTCCAGATTTCAAAAGTGCAGAGAGAGAAATTATTAATATCTCTATCCTCTGGAAATAGCTTGCCTTGATCTGTTTGTGTAGAGGATAATGGGGCTGATGTATTACAAAGATTAAGAATCTTCCTGATTTCTTCAGATTTCCCTCTTCTGCAGTTTTGCAGACCTTGATACTTTAGTCGCATGTCATTTTCAGGATACTTTTATTACATATCTGTTTCCTAATCAGGGATTTCAGCCAAAGCCCATTTAAATCAGTGAAAAGACTCCTGTAAACTTCAATGAGCTTTGAATCAGGCTTGCATTTCCAGAGACCAGAATATCTTTAAAAGTTTGTTTTATAAAGTATCTGCTCGTCCTAAAAGGTTATCTCCCATCCCAAAAATACTTTGGGTGAAATCCTAGGACCATTGAAGTCAATGGCAGTACTTCCCTTTGAACTGTTTTAATAAAAACAATATTTTTAGTAAAGTGTAAGAAGATAAAAAACATTCTAACTTCCTACCACATGTTATTATTTATATAGTGCTAATAGTGTGAAATATCGATATACCACATATTAAAGGGTTTTTTAATGTTCTCTAAAAGTCTTTAGCATTATGTTACTTTATTCAAATAATGTGCAATATACTGAAATGAGTACAATATATCTTCTTTCATTTTTAGCCTCCCCATGGGTAGATAAAAGCCGAACGCCAAACAAGATAGATCTATATGATGTTCGCAGAAGACCATGGTAAGCTTTCTTCGTAGGAATGAAGCACGTGAAATTGTCAACATAGTACATATTCTGATAAAGAACAAAATCAATAGTAAATATGTGCTAAACACTACACTAAACCCTCTTCTGATAATTTTTTGAGACTAAAAGTTCAAATTTTAAAATATTTTCACTTTCTTTGTAAGCCCAGTTCAGCTTTCTGGGTAGGTGACATGTATGCAATACCATATTGCTATACAGAAGGAATTTTCATGATAAAGACAAATACCCAGGTGGCATGACAATAAGACCATTAAACACTTGGATTGAAGGCAACAAACCAAACCAAATTAGGATGATCAAAATGAACCATTCTGTTTTCCAGAATGATTTACAAACACAGTCCTAGAGGGTTAGGCTAGTACTACGGTCACCAGAGCAGTGGACATTCTCTTAAAGTGCTCTTTTTCAGTACTGATTTTGAGCATTTTTTCTATCAGAATACTAATCCATTTTTTGCTCACTGTATTTTCATATTTATATTTTGCTCATTTTTATTGGTTAAGTATGCAGTCAAACCTGCCTGAGTGACCACCTCTGAAGAGAGACCACCTGTTACAAGCAACTACTTGCAGAGGCCACAGAACGTTTCCCCCCATAATTTAACTGTGAAGAAACTGCTGTCTGGCCTCCCAGCTCTGAAGGCAGTGTCGCTGTCAGCAACAGTTCAGAAGTAAAGGTGGCAATGCCATTCCTTTGAAGAGAAACGACATCTTACAAGCAACCACATTTACTAATTCCCATGAGTAGTCACTCTTGCCACATTTTACTGTACTCTCATTAAAAAAAACATCTTTGCCTGAGTTGGGCTGCTGGAATAATTCACCTGCTAACTTGTCATCAAGATATATTTAGCTCTCAAATCCTATTCACCTCTCTCTGTTGTCGACATACAAGAATAGTGAATTCCTACATGCTACCTCCAGGTCTCGCTATTGTTACTTGAACCTTCATTTACCTAGAAGGAGAAGCAATGAGAAAAAGTGACAGTGCATAAATTTCCTACTGAGATGCAATTGAGAAGTTCCTTTGGTTCAGCTAGACTTGGTTTTAGAGATCACAGGGTCTTTCGATCAAATGCTAGAGTGGCGTTTTCAAGTTTTTATCTTTCATATCTTTTCATTTGTTTATTTCAGGTACATCCAAGGAGCTGCATCTCCAAAAGACATGCTTATTTTAGTTGATGCGTAAGTGTTTAAAGACTGGATATTAATACTGGAGAGATGAAAAGCTATTTGGCACCTTTTGAACAAACTATTGCAAGTTGAAGGAGAGATGAGGTTAAAAATAAAAGACATTTATTTGAATTGTTGGAAAAAACGGCCTTGATATTAGGATGTCTTTATGTCCATCTGATGTTGTTATATTGTCAACATCTCAATTACTGAAGTAACCAATTGAAAATGTTTCAGGTGAATGCCAGAGCTTGTTGTGAAACACAAAAGAAATTACTAGAAGCAAGGAGCTGGATTTGTCTGAGAATTAATTAGCATGGTTTGATGACCAAAAGGATGAGAACTCATGTATGATTAATGTATTGTATTCTAGCTCTCCACAGTTTATCTTAAGCTGTTCAAAAGCCTAAAGTCCAACCCCTTCAGAGTTGTCAAAACATTAATCCCCAAACAGTCAAAATAAATACTTTAATGTGTGAATACTCTGATTTAAAAAAAAAACAGTTTTGAATATAAAGCCAAAATTAAATACCAGGGGACTGAATGTTGAGGGTAAAACGGCATATTTTAGGGACTATAGCTGTATTTATTAGCTCCATTATTCAAATGGGGTTGTTCTACATTACAATAATATTAATGAAGATAATGTTATAAAGTGCTATGACAAATTTACAGTTGCCATTTCCCATTGTATAAATAAATTTGCCTCTGGTTTGGTATTTATATTCAGAGATTTATTCCATGCTGTATGAAGACTAAGGGAAGAAATTCATAAAAAACATTCTCTGTACCCCTGTCAAGATTTCCTTTGTTAAGCCAAATGTCAAGAGTCTGGGGGAACCATCAGGCTTGAGGTGTCTCACAGATTGCTTTATACTGGAAAAAAAAATCTATTCATTGGTTCTTTGCCTCACTGGGAGAGATTGCATTTGATGCTTTTAAATGCAGTCAAATACTTCTGTATTGCAGAGGTGTGTTTTATCAGCATTTGCAATTCCACCCCTCTCTCCCCCCACCACCCCAGTTTGAGCTTTCCCCTGAAACAAACATTCTGCAATTTAGATCCCTGAAAATGTAAAGCCCTGACTGAATATAAGAGAGTAGAAGAATATTTATGGAACACACAATTTGCATGTGATAAATTCTCATGGCAATCATGAATTGAAAATGAGGAAAGAATGTGTCAGTACGGGTCAGGTGACAGAACTATTCCTCTGAGCCACAAAGTTATGGCTTGGAGACCAACCCTGGAACTTTTTTTTTTTTTTTTATAGCAAGTACTGCCATTGCAGAGCAACTCTTGAAGGTGAGACTTGGGGCTGAGTAGGCACTTCTGAAGCAATTTTGAGTATGAAAATATGGGAGCCAGTTTATAAAATCTAGTTCCACTGTATGTTTTCAATTGAACTCATCCAATCCATTTTTTTTTTTTATTATCTCTGTTATGCAGGAGTGGGAGCGTTAGTGGACTGACGCTGAAGTTGATCCGAACCTCTGTCATTGAGATGCTAGAAACATTGTCAGATGATGATTTCGTGAATGTAGTTTCAGTGAGTATCAATTCTTTCAGTAACTGGTACTGGCAGCAGTGATACAAGGAGGCTCTTTTCTGGGCCAGAGTTGAGTACTTGGTTGTGCCTTAAGCTGGACACACAGTGCTACCAAGCTGAAATATGTGATGCAAACATTTTATTAAATATAATGAAGCTTTGAGACATGTGGATTTGAAATTAGAAGTGATTGGCTGAGATCCAGGACTGTGCAAGGCAAAGTTTGCTTTTTACCAGGGTGTAAGAAAGCTTAATTTTAAGAAAATTTCAGTTTATTAGAGCAAAATTCTTCTTTCTAATCCACATTGTTGCTCTCTATTGAACATTATTCATTTGTTCTGCATGTGCAATTGCTACTGAGATCATCGCATGCTTCCCAGCCTCAGTAGTGGAAAATATGAGAGCTGCTTATTTGAGATAGAATAATAAGATGAGGCTAAGGAGTTGATTCTCCACTGATTTCCACCTTGTTTAGTCATTTATACCTGTGCATAACAGACCAAATTCTCAGCTGGTGTAATTTAGTGCAGCTCATGGTACATCATGACAAACGGTAAGAGTGTATTGTTTAATATAGAAATTAATGGTCTGGGTGAATGGTCAGAGCTTAAATGTCTGGAAGAATCATAATATGGATCAATGACTATCAAGCCTCAAGCGCCTGGTGGAGGACCCTCTTTGGACAATGGCAAGAGCCACATAGCTGAGTTAGCAGGCTCTGCAGGGCAGACACAGCACCAGCACCCTCCAGCGGTCGAGCCTTGGCTCTCTGTTGGGTAAAGGTTGTGGCATTCCAGAGTATGCATCCTGCTACTATGCACCACAGGTTGCACATTAAACTATTTTGCGTGGACAATGTACTGCTATCAACAGTTTCCACCTTCCCAGTATCTCACCATCATCATTCACCAACCCTTCACCAAAAGACTCATGGAATGAGTTTCCTAGGCAGTGCCAACAGGACTGAGGAGCTGGAAGCTCCACGTGAATGGCCTAGGTGTGGTGGTCACATGAAATCCCAGATTGCGGGAGTCAGGAGTAACAGAGGAGCTGAGGGAGAGGGAAGTAATTGCTGGGAATGAACCTGGGAGTGAACATGGAAGGTTGTTGGGGGAGGGTGGGAGAAGTATAGAACAAGGCTTTTTGGGAGGCAGAAGGGATTGTTGGGGAGTCTCCCCCATGCAGATCCTGGCTGACCCCTAGTCTCTCATTCAGGCACATCTGCCTCTGTCCCCATGTGTCCATGCACCCCTCTTCCCCATCCCCATGTGTCCCTGTACTTCGACTGTCCCCATGTGGTGCTGCGCCCCATGCCTCCATCCCCATGTGACCCTGCACCCCCATTCAGCCACCCCTCCCCTGTCCCCATGTAGCCCTGCACCCCTTGCTCCCTATTCCCATGTGGCCCTGCACCCCCATTCCACCCCTGCCCCAGTCAGTTCCCCCCCACTAGCCCTTCTCAATCCTAGTCTGTGACCCTCGAATAGCTCCATGTCTCCATGTGCCCTGCTTTGTCTGTTCCCTCTCCCCCATATCCCATGCCTCCTAACCTGGCTCTGTGGACAGGGCACTGTGAGTACCAGAGCTGGCTGCTGACTGCTACTGCCAGTCAGCTGGCTGTTCTCTGTTCTGGCACCACCTGGTGGGAGAAAGGTGTAACTACAGCGCCTCTCGGACAGAATGTATTTTCTGTAGAGAAAAAAATCTGAAGGGGACATGCATTCTGCACTTGCACAGTGGCGCAGAATTCCCCCAGGAATACTTAATGGAAAATATTCTTCTGATTAAAGAACTGGACATGTCCTTGAAATATGGCTGATGCTAGGATTAGCTCCTGCAGCACCAAGGAAAGCTGATTGCCTATCTCCCATATCATGGCAAGAACTCCAGAATTTCTTCAACCACTTTTACATCTTGGTAGCCTTAGCAGCTAGAAAGATTATGAAGGGCTTCTAACCAGGTTGTTCCTTTCCGTCTGGTAAAGTTACAAAGAAGAACAACGTTTTAAGGAAGGAAGGTTTGTTCTTCTGGAATTGCAGATCTGTGTGGACAGCTACCAGGCCAGGATAGCTCTTTCAGCTTTGGTATCAGATGCTTCCACTGCTTAGATCATTTGCCTGTGGAGCATAAGTAGAGGTTGTCTTAGGGGGATGTAGAGTCAAGCAAGCATTCTCTGCACCCTCTTGTGCTCTGACACTTCTCTTAGGGCAGTTACGGCAGACATCATCTGTTGTCTTTACTTTTGGATTAAGTCCTCCACGCTCTCACTTAATTGAGGCAAAGAGCTGAGTTATACATCTTCTCATTAGAGAGAGAGAGAGTGTGTGTGTGGGGTCTTTAGTATAGTGAAGAGGACCCTTGAGCAAATAAGACAAAAAGCAAACCAGGTCCATTGCAAGGTCAGTGGTGGGAGGGTTCATACAGCCCGAGCAAAGGAAGCATTACATAATCTTCATTTGGTTATAAGACACAACACCTTTCACTTGATGGTTTCTATTCTTAGGTCCAGAAACCCCACTCTTGACAACAGAAGACTAGGTAAAGAGAAACATGCCAGACAGAGGCAGCTGCAATGTCAGCTGCTCATACACCTGCTAGCCCTGAGGGTTAAAGTATTACTTGAGAGCCTAGAACCAGCTTGCATGTGGCTTTCCTGACCCTCCCTTCCTCCTTTTGCAGACCATCTGCTCTGTTTCCTTGCAGAAGGGAGTGGGATTGCTGTGAATTATTGACTGCTAAAGATTATTCAGTTCAGTTACTTGATCAAATGCCACCTCATGCTGTATTTGAATTGTCCTTCCTAATTCCTTGGCAAGTATCTCTCTCATGAGATGCTTCTCAATGCAAAGGTGGATTTTGTCCTAAGAATGGGGCTACAGAAGTTCTATGGCCTGTGTAGGACAGGAGGTCAGACCAGATGATCACAGTGGACCCTTCTGGCCTTAGAATCAATTAAATTGCCTCAGTGCTACAGAGGGGAGAGGCTTCTATTCAAGGTATTTCTTCATGCTGAAAAAACAAAGATTGCTTTTGCTCCATTATAAATTTTCAGAAATTGACCTATTACACGTGAAGTTCACGTTCCACATGCTGATCCTGGATTCCTTCATTCCTGCCCTTGCCTCTTTAGACTTGTTCTGGACTTCTCACTTGAAAGTTGCCTATTTTCTCATTGCAATCAAACTGGCACACCAGAAGGGCCTTTATTTCTATGTAGGCAACAGTTGCTACCCATACAAAGTCTTACTCTTCAGCCTGTGTACAGCACTAGGATCATTTGCCATGTGATTCATAGTCATTGCTGTTTTCTTCAGGCTTCCTGGCATCCATGTGTATCTGGAACTGGAGGACTGGTGTGAGCATAGTTTTCTGGAAGGATAATAAAGCTCAGGTTTGGGGGGAGGGGCGGAGGTATATCTCCCAAACGTATGCCTATGCAGAGGCTGTAAACTCAAAAACTACAGTTACTGTGATTTCTTTAACTTTCATTCCTAAATCTGTAGATTCAAGAAATGTTGCAATTTAAAACTGTCTCTTGGACTAGCATTGCTTTTCAAGCTCTGGCCTAGGATTCAATATGTCAAGTCCTGAACTGCAAAACTGTGTGAAGGCAAAATAAATTATTTTGGTGTAGTTTGTTTTTAAACAGTGGGGAACCCTAGAATGCCATGGCTTAGCCTGGAGCATTTTTTATTTTTATTTTTTTATGACTGAACTATACAACTTTGAATATAGGAATTTAGAATGGAAGCACTGACAGACCCTTAAAGCCAAGCGACAGCATGTGTGATGAGTAAGTACGTAATGATTTTGGAGACAATTTTCAACTTCTATTGCTAAATTATAACCAGGCTGCAGGGAGAAAGTTCTGAAATAACACTATAAAAAATCTCTTTGAACACCATTTACTGCTTCATCTTTTAGCTGTCAGTCTAGTTAGACCTCTCTTCTAGTAGTAAAGAAGGAAGCTTTAATGGAAGTGGCATTTTCTGCCTTAAAGTTCTTAATATTGAATTAGAGGGTTTTCTTTGGTTTGAACTGCAGTGGAAAATACCTCATGCTCAGTTGTTTATTAAAGCAGAAAACCTTTTTCTATAATGAAAATGGTGATGCCTGCCAAAGTGAATTGAAATCTCATTGTTTGGTCCTTCTGGATATTCTCCGGTTTAAGAGACAAGGGCCAGATCCTCAGCTGGTGTAAATCAGCATGGTTTATTGCGTTCAATAGAGCTATGCCCGTTTTTGGCAGCTGAGGATCTGTCCCAAGTTCATTTTTTCCTGCTGCTTTAGACAAGAGCTTTATATTCTTACCAATCTAAGAGTTCAAGATTACTCAGTTATGGTACCTGTAGGTTATCCTCTGTTGGTTATGTCTGGCATACTTGAAAGCTTGAGTTTCCTTAATTATTCAGTTTATGTTAAACTGAGTGGTTTTAGGTGAAAATGAATGGACAAATTGAGATGGTTGCATTATCTCATGCCTTTGCAATCTATCATGTCATTGCCAGGGGAAGGGACTATATAAGTACCTGCCACTCTAGAGTGGTGATCCCCGCAATCTAGGGTGGTTACCCCCTCAATCAGGTTCCTCCCAATCTATGCTTAAGGCATCTCCAGACTTCCCCCCTCAGACCCTCCAGCCTGTTTCCCAGTCTTCTGGCCTGACCACAATGGAGAACCTAGTTCAGGTCCTGCCATGATCCAGGATTTCTGTAGCCTACGTTCCAACCATGCACAACTAATAATGAATAGCAAATACACATGGGAAACTCATGTGGAGTTCATAGATGGAAATTTTGTTTGAGTGAAGTATTAGTTGAATAATTTGGAATGAAGAAAATTGTTCACTATGAATACCATTCCCAGTCCTAGACATGGCCAAACTTTAACTACACCCAGCATGACCAGAGTGCCTGCTGAAATATGTGTACATGAACATACATGCACAGTCACATAGGGAAATTTATGCTCTGTTTCTTTTTTCTTGATTTTTTTTTTTAATGTGGAGCAACTGTTTTTTTCTGTTGCTCATATATCCTTTTGTATACTTCGGAAATCCTCCTTGCTTTACTCAAGTGAGCTAGGCAAGCAAGATCTGGCACTGTATGAAAATAAGGACTCATCACATCAAAGGGAGTTAAATACCATTTGAATTCTTTCACAATGAGCTCAGCAGTTGAATTATAACCTGCAGAATATCAATATATTTTCTTATCCAGTGAACATTTGTGATGCTCTTGTGTGTGGCAGTGTTTAGAGACTTCATTGTGGAAGTCAATGATGTTTTTGTCTTAGAGCATTCATACTCCTGGGAAGTCAAGGCCCACGGATCTGTGCATAACAGAATATGACATCTTTTAAATATTTTTATACACTGCAGTTTGGAAAGTGGTGGTGGCGTTGTGTGTATATATACTGTTTAAAAATAGGCTATATCCTTGCAGTATCACAAATCAGTTTTTATAACCTATATTTTTAAGTGTTTAAACCCCTATTTTGGATTGCAGTTGTAAGACAAGATTGAATTTCAACTATGACATTTTCCTTTCTGTGACAAGAAAACGGGATGTGTACGCCACAAATAGGAAACCAAGTTTGAAATGATTTTACCGCCACAAGGTTTTCTTCAGGCAATGGAAGTAAAAATAGAACAACTTTGGCACAGTCATATTTTGTTTTTAATGTTTTTATTTTTCTATATTATTTTTGCTTTCTTTAATTTTCCCACAGCCCAGTCAAAATCTCAAAGCCAAGTCAAACACTGACAGCATGGCACTAAATATATATAAATGATGATGACAATGAGAATAAAATATTCCACTATAAGGATTTTTTAATATAACTTAAATGTAGGTGGCATTCACCCAACACAACATTGACATTAATTGCTGTGGTGATTATTGATTTTAATAGTGTGCTTAATTTTTGTTTCACTCAAGCTGCTTAGCACTATCTAATAGCTTGCCAGAGTGAAACACAAAAAGTAAAAGGTATCAGAGGGGTAGCCGTGTTAGTCTGGATCTGTAAAAGCAGCAAAGAATCCTGTGGCACCTTATAGACTAACAGAGGATTAGTCTGTTAGTCTATAAGGTGCCACAGGATTCTTTGCTACAAAAAGTAAACAAATTACCAAAATGGAGATAAATAAACTAGATTGTTTTAAATTACATATATAACTTCAGCACACGGCAGACTCTTAGCAGGATGTGCCACCTCAGCTTCACTTTTAGTTGAATATGGGATTCTTCCATTTTAAACATTTTTTTGTTTGCTTGCTTTTCTCCTTTTTACAGAAAAATCTGATGGTTTATGCAGTTAAAGAGTAGTGGGCTCAGTGATTATTTTCTATGAGTAATGTAATCTAATTCTTCCCACCTATACTAAATAAAATTATCTGAGGATCATTTGGATGAATGGAGTTATGTTCATGAAAGGTCATGTTCATAATAATAGGAATAATCATGTTAACAATTCCAAATTGATTCCCCCTAACACAAAACAAAGCTCTTTATTCATGTGAAAGAGCTGTAACTTTATTCAGTGGGCCCATATTATTGGTTAACAATGTTTATAGCTAATAAATAAAAATCTGGTAACTGGCACAGTATTAGTCGGCTGGCTTATATTAACCTTAGCAAGAATTGTAGGTTCTTCTTCATGTGCCGGTCCCTATCTGTGTTTCACTGTAGATACACATATGCTTCATGTTTCTGAGACTGGCAATTTCTAGCAAGTAGTGTCCTCTGGTCTCTGCCTGCACAGTTGCTCTCCTTATGCTCCATACTGACGGTATAAGCAGCAGTGTGGACCAAAGCCTCTTCACTTCTTTCTTATTGCCTCATGGCGTGAATTGAAATCCTCCAGTTCCTGGAATTGATCTTCTTTGACATTCTTTCCTGTTGATATTTGAAAGCTGATATTGGTAGTTATTGTTAGCGGTTTTCATAGTTCCCCTATCATGGGGTCCACTCACAGCAGGTGGCACCTCCACCTGGCTACTCTAGTGAATCAGCTCTTTCCAGGTCTGAGGCCCCTTTTTCCTGCTCGCTGTGCGCCCTACTGCTGCTCTCTCACTCTCTCTCTCTCTCTCTCTCTCTCTCTCTGTCACTCAGGGTGCTCCCTTTTCATGATTCAGCCCCTTGGCTAGGTCATTATGCGTGCTTCCCCCTTCTGGGGTATCAAAGTCTTTCCTTACCAGCAGTCTTAGGCAGTCTTCCCATTCACTGCCCTTATAGAGCCACTTCACCCAGTGGCTGGTAGGGGAACCCGGGCCCGCCTTCTACACAGGGTTCCATCGGGGCCCTCTAATCAGCAGCCAAAGTCTACACCATCCTGAATCGTGCTGACTTTCCCCTGAGCCTTTCCTTACCTTCTGGCTCTCCCTCCTTCTCTGGGTTCGCCAGCCCCAAACTCCCTCCTCCCAGGGAGTAACTGTAGGCTACTTGCCTCTACAGCCCCAAACACACCTCCCTTCTCCCAGAGAGTGACTACTTCCCAGACTACTTCCCTGCAGCAGCCCAGCTGCTCTCAGCTCCTGGGCTTTATACAGGCCCCTCCTGTTCCCAT
This sequence comes from Platysternon megacephalum, assembly GCA_003942145.1. NCBI lineage: Eukaryota > Metazoa > Chordata > Testudines > Platysternidae > Platysternon > Platysternon megacephalum. The sequence continues at coordinate 1,221,263 of QXTE01000104.1, forward strand.
CCAGATGAGCCTCATCCAATTAATCCTTACTCCCTGGTTCCTCCTCCAGGTGCATCCTGGGCAGTTAATTGGCCCAGCTGGCCACCTTAACCCCTTGTGTGGGGTGGAAACCCTATCACAATCCCCACCCCAGGAAATTCTCCAATCCCCCGGTGCAGGATTTGGATTATGCCCAGGTGCCCAGGCTTTAAGAATTGTCTTCCACCCCTTTTCAGTCAGCGATGGCCACCAGTGCTGCCTTTAGTGCCTCAGAGAAGCTCATATCTCTGTTAAGGACAGTATTTGCCTCTCCTTTCCCAGCCAGATGTGGCAAACGCAAGAACCCTGGCTTCAGAAGCATCTAATGGATCATGCCATGAGCCCTCAGTCAGATCCAGGCCAGGGAGATCACTGTACATTGGCCTGAGACATCAAGTGTGCTCATTGTAGCTTTATGTCTGACTCAGGAGTGGGAACGATTAGAGTGAAGGACCCTTCATCTTGGCCTTCTCACAAGAATAAGAGTCACTCTCATAAATGTAAGAATAGATCTCCTCCTAGACCTTGTAAGAGAAGGGATCCCTCTCCATCCAAGTTGAGCAAGTCTTTCTGCCCAGGACACAAGGACTTAGGTCGTCTTAAGCCTCAAGACCATGATCAAAAAGGGCACAGGAGCAAGGCTACGTCAGCACCACTCCCCGCATCATCATCAACAGCAACCTTGGTACTGACTAAAGCAAAGCACTGAGAGCTGAAGGCCCACAAACCATCAGTACTGATGTTAACCATGTGGTTGGAGGCTCCATCACTAGCAGTATCACCACAGCCTCAGGAGGAACCACCGACTACCAAGAGTTCCTTCACACTGTCTCCAGTGGTGCAGGACAACAAGACTCAGCCTTTCTAAGGCTCCAACAGCCAACACCACACCAGAGGATAGTTTCTTCCTCCTGGGCTATTGTTCCCCACTCCCACCCCTCCACCCCCAAGTGACCAGCCCTCACCAGGGAGATTCTAACACCAGGGAGAAGCTCATCTCCCATTCCATCTGCTAACTGTTGCTTTCTGATACTGGTGCCAATGGCACTACCACTAGAACTGGATCAAATCTTCTGGAGAGTTGGGACATTTTGGTGGAACCATCTTTTCCTCACCTAGAGAGTTCAGTCTAGACAGAGATTTGAGAGCGTCCTACTTCCAGCCTGGTCCATCCAAAGGGGTACCACCCCCCATTTGGCACCAAAGGTACCCAATGCCTTGGGGACCACCACCAATCTCTGGTCATGGAGTACATGTGTAACCATGGTGAAATACAGGTAGGGACTGCACATCTGGAGGAATTACAGTTACGAAGTGTGACTTCCCTTTATCAGCAGTTACGCTTTTTCCCTTCTGTATCTTTTGGCCAAGAAAGTAACAATATTCTACAGCTTGATAAATTTAATAATCACAGCAGTGTTTAGCAATGAGATGTTAAATTATCCAGATCTCTGTTCTACAGCTAAACTACGCCAAGATGTTGCCCCACAAAACCCTCATGTAGCTATTCAGGCCCACACCTGAGAGACTGGGATTTAGGGTCATGTCAATCAGCTCTAGGAAGTGGCACAGTGTGATTTAATCAGTCATGCTAGGTTTATGTAGAAATCCTGGGGAACAACAAGCTTAAAACTGCATGTGCTAAACACTTTAGTTCTACATATTTAATGTAGTCCTTGCATTTGTTTCCAGGGAGAAAGGGCTGGCTGAACTATTTAAGTCATGTAAAGACTGTCAAGGGTTAATATGTCATAATTTCCTGTGGGATTTGCATTTCTGCTATCTGAAGAGCTGTGCTTTGTTGCAGAAAGGAAACCTGCTGTTAGAAAGAGCTTAAATGTATGAGTAATACAGCTGTTTTCCCACTAATCCGGTTATATGCTTTGATAGCAGTAAGTGGTAGATGATAGGGGTAGCAATTCAATCCCAGCACGCTATGATTTAGAGACTTGGTTGCAAATGTTGACATAGAGAGTGTAATTTGTTTGATTGTGAGTAGGCTGTGGTTTCTGGAGAAATGTATTTCAACTTCATGCCTGCAGAGGGTAAAAAAAATGCACCAAGGAAAACACTAACTTGTAACAACAGACATGTTAAAGGTCAGAAGCTGTAGGGCTGCTTAGAATCACTTACCCTTTATAAAAATACAACCAAATATTTACTGTTTAGGTACTGGAAATGAAATATTATGAGTGTGCTAGGGATAATAGAATCATGCTTTGGGAAAATTGAAAGCTCATCTCTAGCTATTATGCTGTGGTTTGGTGTGAGAAGGAGGTTAGGGTGGGGGGCAGAATTGTTTTGAAACAATACACCTCCCAGCCCTCCCACCCAGTCAATCAAATTGTAGGCTGGGATCTTCAAAGGAGACAGACATGTACCTCCCATTGAATTTTAATAAGAGTTTGACTCCTAATTCTCTGAGGCTTCTTGGAAAATCTTAGCCATAGTAACTTAGGCTGTGTAGCAGACTATCAGCAGTGGTCCCATGGAGCTGCTAGAGTTTCAGTGATGCTGGGGCATTCTAAATAACAAGGCTGTTTGAGAGGAGGTGGAGGGTTGCTGAAGATATCCGGGTGGATCACTGAGGTCAAGAAGTAACAGAAGGTGATCGAGAGGTAAGAATGAAAGAGACTGAGAGAAGGAGGATTGGCAGCAGAGGAGTAAGACTGGGCAGCTGAATGGGAGAGGTCTGAAAGGTGAAGGTGAGAAAGCAGGAAGCAATCAGAAGTCACTGATTTGGAAAAGCAAAGAGATGGTCCTCAGAGTGAAAAGGGAAGAGAGGAATTAAGTGCTGGAGAGAAGCAGAGAGTGAGGAAAAAGTGTTTGTTTGTTTGTTTGTTTGTTTGTTTGTTTGTTTTTAAGAGCAAGCATGAGGGAGGCTCTGGAAGCAGAGGTTTAAATTGGTCCATGGTCCATTGGTCCATTCTAAGAGCCTCCATCTATGCAAGAAGTCTGAAAGTCAGTGGGTCAAATTCAGACCATAAGTACATGGATGGAACTCCAATGATATCAGTGGAGCTGTAGTCCTCTGATTCCAGGTGTGGATTTAACCCTAAGACTGCTCCTGGAAAAAGACTTTTCCAATGTTTGCTGAAATCAATGAAAACCCCTCTCATTTACTTTAATAGGTGCTGAATCAGAGCCCTTATGTTTGAGACAGGATATACACCGTTCTTAATTAAATAAGCAATTTTTGTTTGCATTGGGAGGGATTAGCTTTGCAAAAATTAGTTTTTCAAAATATTGCTGTAAAAGTTTAAACAAACATCTAAACTTTTAAATATAATTTCAGTAGGTTTGCTGATCCAGTATACAGAAATACAATCTTCTCCCTATTCCTACTCCCTTTTTATACATCCAAGGATCACCCTGGCCCTTTTTTCCACAGCACCAGACTGGGAAATCATGTTTAATTGCTTGTCCTTTATGGGCTCTGAATCTTTTTCAGAGTCACTTCTTTCCAGGATAATCTCCCATTCTGTAGGTATGGCCTGCATTCCTCCTTCTTAGATGTATAACTATGTATTGGGCTGCAGTAAAATGCATTTTGTTTTAAAGGACACAGCTTACCAAGTGTTCCAGATTGCTCTGTATGATTGCCCTGTTCTCATCAAAATTTACCATTCCATCAATCTTTGTACAATATACAGATTTTATCAGCAATGATTTTACCTTTACTTCCTGATCACTGATTAAAATGTTGAATAGTGTCAAGTCCTAGTGCCGATCCCTGCAGAATTCCACAAATAACACCCCCTTCAATGATGATTCCCCAGTGACAACTACTTTTTGATACCTGTCAGTTATCCATATCTTAATCCATTTAACTTGTGCTTTATTGCTATTGTGTGGTGCTAATTTTGTAATCAGAATGTTGTGCGATATTGATTCAAATGCCTTACAAAAGTCTACGCAGTTTGCATCTGCACTATTACCTTTATGAAGCAAATTTGTAATCTCATCAATGAACGACAGCAGATTCATTGGAGACCTATTTTCCATAAAACTCTGTTGACTGGCATTAATTATATTCCTACACTTTAATTCTTTATTAATTTAATCCTGTATCAGCTTTTCCATTATTTCCCGAGACTGATGTCAGACTAACCCAGACTATAGTTACCCTGCTCATCCTGCTTGCCCTTTTAGAAAATAGGCACAACATTAGCACTCATCCAATCTTCTCACATTTCTCCCTTATTCCAAATATAAAATTAACATCAGCGAGCCGCAGATCTCCTCAGTCAGCTTTTTTAGCACTTTTGGGTGCAAGTTATCTGGGCCTGCTAATATAAAAATGCTTTTATTAGATGCTGTTTAATGTTCTCCTTAGTTATTCATGGACTGGAAAGTACCTCATCCTCCTCGTAGGATATGACTACATCATCCTGCTTCTTTCCCAATAAAGAACAGAAATATTTATTGAATGTTTCTACCTTTGCTGCAGCATTTTTTTAACAATTTTACCATTTCCATCTATACCATTGGTAGGATTTCTTTTGGTCCTAATATATTTATTTAAACGCCTTCTTATTTTCCTTAGCCCTGTGAGCCATATTTTACTATAATGTACTGCGTTCATGTATTGTAGCATAAACCAACAAAGTAGTTCATCGACATAGAGGTGTACTGAATCAGACACCAAACAGAGCCGAACTTTGACTATTACTGTGCTGTCAGAGTGATGGGCATTTCATGGACAGACAGAATCAACATTTAACTTAAAATATTCTCCCAGTACATAAAACAGAAATACCTTGGAAAAGCTTATTTAATACTCTTATTATTACTGTCTTGCTTGGAACATACAATCTGGGAAGAACGAATGAGGCCATTGGCTTATTTTCCCTGTTCATATATGTACATAATACCAATTAAAGTTAATGGGAGCTGTGTGCAGCACAGAGAGGAAAGTACTTTAAAAAATATTGTAGACATTGATTTCAGACCACAAAGATGCTACTGCATAAAGCCAAGAAAAAACCTCAATGAACATAAGTGTATGTTTTAACAGCTCGGTCCTAGCATGCCATTTAAATTGAACCCTGAATAACTAGAAATTGTATTATGAAGCATTTGGGGACTAAGTTATTACTGGTTTTGCATCTTGCATGTTGTGTTTAAAAAAAACTAATAAAACCTGCTAAGTTTAAAAATTTTGGTTGCCCCAGTACAGTATATATATTTTTTCAGAACTCAGAAAACGACAGTCCATAGACCATGTGCAGAGGTTACAGTTTCTTTCCTTAGTGATCACTGGTCCAAGACCAGTGGTTGGAAATGTTTACTGGTCCTGAAGCATTAGTACAGGCCTACCACTTTGGTTTTAGCTTTAGCATGTGAGGAGTGCCTTAAAATCATGTAACTTTGCTTCCCATCTTGCTATTCCTTGTACACTCTAGCAGCTTCCTCTGTAATCCCTAGAGTTAGATATTAAGGGCTACATATTTGTCTGGGTTAAGTACTAGCTCCCCCCTTTTTTCACAGGAATTATTGGTGACTTCAAAATTTGCTCCTAACTTTGTGCCCACAAAGTGAATTCTGAGCACAAATCAAAATGGCCCCTGAAAAGAGAAGGCTCCTTTCTGAAGATTTAGCTGTAAGTTTCCATGTCACTTGAAAGCTGGAATTCCAAGTTGTGAGCAGTGATAGGGTCCAAGTTGTTAAAGAACAGGAGCTTAACTTTAAGGCACATTTAGGCACCTGCCTGATTTTTCAAGAGTGCTGTGAGTATTCAACAACTTCCACTGACTTCAGTGCCTGATTAGTGGACCTCAGTGGGAACTCAGAACCCTGAAAATGAGGCAGATGCCTAAGTATAGGTTTAGAAGCTTAATTTTGGGCTCTTAGTTTTGAATATCTTGGCTAAGGTTTACTGTTGTTTTATGTTGTTTAATATTTTTTCTTTTTATTAAAAAAAACTACAAAGGAAAAGGGCAGCAAAAACGTTGTTGAGAAGACCTCAAAACAAAATCTGTCTAATTTTGGATTTGGCTAGGCTTGAATACATCAGACGAAGAGCCAAATCAAATGAAATTAGAAACTGAAGACTAGAAATCAGGATCTTGGGATTAGAGATGTTATTAAAAATTACATAGTTGTTGCTAAGCAGTGTAACTGGAATGAAACTATTTCCAACTCTGGCAGACTAGCTAGACCACATTCACTCTTGCTTGGTTTGGGCTTCAGCACAGATTACTATTGTCCCTGTTTATAGTTGTCACTATCAACAACTTTGCAAGTTGCTTAAATGACAATGGTTTCTAGACTAACCTCCATCTCTCTGGTAAATTAGTAGTGTATAAAATGGGACTGTATATCTACCTTTACTTCCACTGCCTAGTGAATCCATTTGCTGTTTCTAGTTCCATAACTACTTTAAATGTAGAAGTCTTGCCAGACAGAGGCCTGCTAGCTGTCATCCATATTATTTTAGTGCCAATCTCATGCATTTTTGGACGTCTTCTTCCTCAATAGGATACTGGAACTAAACTACATTTCAAAATTAACTAGCCTATGAGTACAGGCTTGTCTGATTTTTGTTCTGTGTATGAAAGTGACTGTCATCACATTTGCTGTAGGTGCACTGATAAGTAACCTGCAGGAACAACTGACAAATTCTTTGTTTTGGAGGTCAGAAGAGACTGGGCATTTGGTATGGAGTCCTCAAGTTCATTGCCAGGTTCATCTACTTTTAATTCCCAGATTTTATTACTGCTACTTCATTTAGTCTTAACATTAATAATTATTCCCAGTGGAGAAAGGACCACTACCTTGATGCAAGGGATTGATTGTTTCCTGTTCTCTTATTAGTTATGGTTTTCTAAAAGAGGAACAAGTTCTTTCTTTGGTAGTTTCTTGATGTTTTTGAAACAGTTGGCCAGATTGTTGTACTGCCATGTATGCTGGTATAAATCTAGAGCAACTCTGTTAAAGTCTCACACACACACTGGTAGTGGGCCTGCCATGGAGCAGAGAGACTAGGAAAGGAGGGACAGGTTGTAGAAGGCAGGCTGGGGAGTCTGCCATAACTTAGACAGGTGCTCATGGCTGTCTAAATTACACCAGGTTTCACAAACAGTCGAGGATCAAAAAGGCACAAAAATGACTTAAAGCCACATTATCCCCCTGTGCCCCTGGGATGTGAGTTCTGTGCAGAAATTCCAAGAGGCACTGCACAGAATCTTACCCTATATTCCAACTGTTGGTTCCTTTGTCAGGTGGTAGTTTTGCATTGATTTCTGTGCAATCCAGATTTTGTACTCTTGGAGATTATCAGTAGACCAGTGTAAATTCATAGTGAGTTTGGCCCGGAATTAATCCTAAATATTTCATGTAGTCTTCGCTTGAATAACTATGTAACAGAGAGAGTTCATTGTGGTAACTGATATATTGTACAATAGGTATCTCTCATTGTATCTTCTTTAATAAATGTTTATGCCAGACAGTGTTAAATGTTTCTGTAATGTATGTGCCTTCTCTACATAAAAAACATTTCAAAGCATGAAAAGGAAGAACTAAGTATTATATTGCCAAATATCAGGAGATACAGTATTACAAATTTACATACAGTACAGTCAACATATATTCCTGTTTAAGGATATCTGAATGTGCAGAATTATTTTAAATATGATGCTCCTGAAAGAGTGAGGTTTTTATGGGTCACCATACAGCATGTGTATTGTGCATGTGAAACGTCTCTTGAAGACTTTATTTTGAATTGCATGCAAACATAACAGAAAAACATTATTTTTCCATAACAAGATATGAACCCTAAACTTTAACATAAAATGTTATTCTCTGTGATGTCAGGACTGCAAGGCAAACCTCCATTGTTTGCTGAATTCGCTCAAATATTCCAGTGCTCTGAAATCTACTGGTGATTAACACTTGCAAGTGCTCTATTGTGTCTTACTACAGTATTCTCTAAATGGCCTGTGATAAATATTAGTAATATCTACTAAAATATAGGTTGTAGTTCAGAAAATTACCCTTATTCTGGTTCAGGTATTCTCAGGATTAACCTAAAATCCTGTTACGGAGCCGACAGCATGTAAACACATACACAACGGAAAGCAGCAAAGCTGGATTTAGTTACAAGGGGAAAGCCTTATAGAATCAGATCTGTTTCACTCCTGCTCATTTAATATGTATAGATACAACTGGGTCACCAAGCTGCTTTAGCCATGAGGTAGGAGTAGCATAGCAACAACCCTCAGTAGACTGAAAAATCAGCAGCAGTAATATCATATTAGGTCTGCAACATGCTGACTGTATTTTTTCAATTTTCAGTATTCCCAGAGTAATATTTTGATGTATTCAGATAACCCCATTGCAGTATTTTAAATAGATGGGATTTGTCCCTGTAGCAGGCCCAGAGATAAGAATTACTTATTGGTTCAAGTGCTTCTAATTTTTCATACACATCAAGCGGTGCTGGACATCTAAAAATACCCATCGAAATTCAAAAATCTGACTCTCACTTAATATTCATTTTTAGTCAGTGAATTGTCATTTAAAGGGATTCCGATTACACTGGCTGCATTCTACAATAACTGTTTGTAAACCAACAGGGGATGTGACTAAGGGAGTGACAAGGAAGGAGGTCTGAGAGTGTAATCTGAGCTAAGATTTAAATATGACTTAGATAGGCAAGTACTATGAATATCATCTATTGTACAGTACTTGGAAGGTCAGGGGGACATTTAGGCAGCACGTCAACTGTGTAAAATTTCAGCCTATGGCTGGAATCAGCGAGTATTGCAAACACTTCCGAAGTATTCATTTGAAATGAATAGACTTGTGTTTGTAACGTGTGTGCACTTTGCAGCTGAATAGGCTTGGTTTTCTGTCCTCCCCATAGCAATGAACCTCCTGTGTTCAAGACATGAGGCTTCTGTATTATTTATATCTTAATGGGCCTGTTCCTTCAGCCCATCTGGTGCACAAGAGAAAGTAATAATGAGTCTGTTTAACAAGCAATTTACGGCATTCACAAAAAGTTGTGATTTTGATTGCTATACTGGGAAGGGAGAAAGGACAAAGTGTAAAACCTTCTGTGTAAAAGTAAAATGCTGGTCTGTGTAAGTTCAGGTCAGGCAAAGCTTTTTATTATAATGCCACCTAGTGGTTGAAGCCTGCAAAGTATGTTGTAAGATGTCTCATTAATTTGTGTTACATATGATTAATATATAATGTTGTGTTTTCACCATTGAGATGGTTTCCCTAATATTTTATCTTTTGTGAAAATGAGTTGCATAGCACCACTGGGCCAAGACTTTGTTTATGATGACTTGTGTTCATATGTGCTAATCACTCTCCTATTGGCTGATTTTCATTATGGCTCAACATGAGTATATTCTGCTCCCACCTACACCAGAAACAGCATAGATATATACTGATCAAGAGGTTGGGTCTGAACAAATATATAAAAAAGGAAGAGTCCCTTGTGATAAATGGGAAACATCCATTTTGGTTATATAGAAACATATATATGAACATATTGGATACAATGTACATACAGTGCTTTCCTGTAAAGATCAGATTAATATAATAAATCATTTGTACTAAATGATAAATGATAAATGAATGGTAGAACTACTTCCATGTCCCATGATGACGCTCTTTGCAGCCTCGGTTCTTAATGCTTCCATTTCTGATGTCCTAGTGGATGCTGCCTGTGTGTTTTGCTGGCAATGCAAGTAATATTCACTCCAGGCAATGGGATGAAGGGGACACTTTGGATCTCCATGTAATAAAAGGATGAAAGTCAATTTAAATATTTCATTTGTATTTAAATTGCCTCCCACATTCTCCAAAAGAGAGATTAACATTGAACTGCAGATTTAAATCCTCTTTACCCCTCTGGATCTGTAGATATAAAGAGAGAATTTCAAATGTACATCAATTTATACATCATCTGTGAAACCAAAGATTTTTCTTTGCCAGTGCTGTATTATTCAGAATGAATTTCATTAGCAGTGTATACTTTTTGACTAAATGTTGGTTATAGGATCCTCATAAGAATTTATGCTTTAAGGATTTATGTCCTATTTGCCCTTGTGGTTAACACAGGATAGACTAGGATATCAAAGATCAAGTTCAAGGACAAATTTGAGAACTGGGGAATTGGGTGCATGTGGCAGAGAGAGACAGCATGGAACTGAGAGTCAAGCTTCTTAGCTTCTAGTCTCTTAGACGCTCACTCACATGTGACCTGGGCAAGACACCTTTTGCTGCAGTTACCTTGCAAATTAAACAAGAATAATACATGACTATTTCACATGGGAACTGGGAAACCTCATTCATATTTGTAAAGCGACTTGCATGGTAAACACATGTCTTCTAGTTGTAACAATTGGGTGTTACTTGCAAATGTCAGCTATTCTTTTAAAGATGGCTCCATCAGCCCACAGCACAGTACCAAAAATCCATCTTAATTTCTTTTCGTCACAATAATATCTTGATTTCAGTATGATTACTTTTAATGTGATAAGCGAGGGGAAAATATCAGTGTGTCAAATGCCCAGTCAACATACATTTATTATGGATGAGCTAAAAATGATTCTTGAATAAAATATGGATTAAATCAGTTCAGATTTTAAATCTTTAATAGGACATAATTGTTATAATAAGATTAATATATGTGGACTTTAAAAAAATGGCACATACTTTTTTGAAACAAATTAGGTGAAAGTTATTTTGTCCAATTAGTCACAAAGACCATGGTACAAGGTCAGGTGATTTTCCTCTGTTGAAAAGTGAAAGGAAGCTTGGTCTAAGGATTAGTAAATAGGACTCAGAGTCTAGTGAGCTGGGCTCTATTCTAGGCTGTGCCATAGACTTCCAGTGTCATGTTGAGCAGGTCAGTTTTTCAGTTTTGTGGTATATAAAAGCCACTGTATAAGTGTGAAATATATATTCTCACAAACATCTAAAGGCAGTGTAAGGAATGTACTTCCCTGCACTATTACTGTTTTACTTGTTTATAATGTCACCAAATGCTACAGGAGAACCAAATTGCTTACGATTTCTATTTTTAGATAAGTGATATGGATGGTAGTTGTCAAATATGGTATGCAGATATTTTTGCTTATAATAGCTAAATGTTTGAAAGATTAATGGTTGAATTAGTGCTGGCGTATTTGATATGAATGTAACAGAAAACTGGCCAGATAGGATATTTCTTACCATGTCTGAGGTTCCAAATGGTCCTGGATGAGTCTGGTATTTGTCACATTGTCAGCTGGCTAGAGCGCTGAACTATTTTAGTATTGTACAAAAGGAAGGACTAACCAGTTCTAAGGGCAGTCTGGAGGCTTTTACACATGAAGTGCTTCAATTAGTTCAGTTCTTTAGTTTATTGTAGCTCAGATTAATTAAATATAACCCTGAATGTTGTCCCTCCCTACAGCCGTTTTTGTCAATCATTCTTTGACCTTCAGACTCTTGGACTCCTCTCCTGAAGAGTAGGTTGATGTCCACTGTGGAGGATTTTACCTAAACTGATTGTTTTATCTAATAGAAAACTAGTCTTGTCTACTTTGTTTCCTTACTTCAGCCTGCTGGCCTCTAATTATAGTCTAGCATTTGAAGACTCTTATTTTCCTGGTCTAACACTCTGTCTTACAAATATGCAACTTCTCTCTTCATTATAACTTTCTTTCCTCAGTAAAAGTAGACATTTTGACCTTGTGTCTTTTTCTTTGTTCAATTAACATTTTGTGCCAGTGTTGCTCAATACATTTTTTTTCTGCAAGATACATGCATTTAGATACATAACTGCCATAAATTTAGAAGGTAATTTATCATTTTTAAATGTATAAGTAACTATCCCAAACGCTAGGTGCATTACATACATTTAAAAATTATATTTGATATCTTGTGAAACACTATTAACAAGTGAACCCTTTGGACTCTGGATTTAATAAAAGTGATGTTATGGAGCCAATTTAGAATTAACCCAAATTAAGGGTGAAAGTTTGCTTTCGGAACGATCAGATCTCTTATGAAAAACACACCCTTCAGATTTGGAGACATGGAATAGATGTCATCTGCCCTAATCCTTGTTCCTCCCATGTAGAAGCAGATCCAAAGACCCTCTGTTCTCACATGTTTTTGTGCATGTACACCTTGCCTAGAAATGGCTCCCCTCACACCCTCTTGTACTGGGTTATCCCGCAGGTCACTATTGCCTGCCAGAATATAGAGAACATCAATGTTGCTTTTGCAGCAAGTGTATATCCTGACTCTTGGGTATTTATGTATTATGAATTTTTATATTAATATTACCATAGCACCGGTGGACCCCAAAATCAGGGCCCCATTGAGCTAGGTATTGTACAAGTAAGAGACAGAAGAGCTTACAGTCTATGTAGGCAAGATGTTACGCATCTCTCAGCCCCGTCACACTTTCCCATATCTTAGCTGGATTCTATAAGATCAAGTTTATGCAAATTACTTCATTAAATTTACATAAGATATTGTAGATGGAGCAGAACAAAGCATGGCACCTCTGGATTGGTGGGAAGAAGATGAAACATACAAGTCCAGTAAACATTGGGTTGCCAATAGCATGTTAGTTCCATGGTGTATTTTTTTATTATTTTTGCGAGGGTGTGGAGGTAGATTGTTGGGAGCGCATTGGCTAAGAGGTCAGATGAAGGGAGAGAAGTACATTGAAGGGAGGTGGGGAAGAAAGTGAGCATGGAGGGCTGGTGCAATGAGATTTAAGTGAAGAAACTGTGACAATGGGAATTACAGCAAACAGCCAGTCTACAGAGCGGAAAGAATACTAAAAACTGAAACAAAAGCAGTCTGCCATTGATGATATGAACAATGCCGAAAGGTCCCTGTTATAGCTGCATCTTTCTGCTGCTGGCTGAGTTTCTGGGCCCGCTTCTCCTTGCAGATTTTCTTCTTTGAGGTCAGATGGCTGGGTGGGTGGTAGAGCTGAAGCCATACGTGCTATGGTGTCGGTAGAGAGCGGTTCTGGTTTCATGATTCTGAGTCCAGAGTGTTGAGGTGGGAAGAGTAGCTCTTTTTGGATCTCCGCTCCCTCATCTCCACCGTGGTATGGCTATAGCTGCTCAATGTATTGCAACAGAATTTGGTTCTTAGATTTCTGTGAAACTTGATTAATCTGACTGAGAATGTTTAATGTTTCCACTCTTTTCTTACAAAAAAAGAAATGGATTTTGTAGGGCAGAGCTGAATATCAGATAATCTTACTTTTTTTTTTCTCTCCACATGCAAACATTTGTACTGTAATGTCCTCTCAGTACTTGATTGTCCATTAGAAAATTTTCTTTAAAAAATTACTTTACCTCATGTAATGCTACCGTTCCCAGTTTCAAAATTAGGTCAAGGCAAATTGAAAGACTTCCTTAGCACAAAAATGTTTTGTGCTCTCACATCCTATGTGCACCTAATAATTATGTGGTGAGTCATCATTTACTATTATAAGAAACAGCATTTGAGTGTGTCAGTTCATAACTTCAAAGCCTATTTTAACAGCACTGTATACACTTGTGGTTTTGCTGTGTGGGCAAAGCACATTATACTGCTTCTAAATCAGAATCACCACAAACGAGCGTTTTGGGGGGGGGGGGTGGAGACTACATATAATGTGCACAGAGGCTGGGGAGAAACCTTTAGAAAAGGACTGAACTTTAAAATTATTAATGTGTGAATATTTTCTAGATAGGAATCCTCAGTTCGATACCAGGTCTAGATCTACACTTCTAGCTTGATATTATTCTTCCACTGCATACTATAGTAGATGACTCAAAGGAATAGTGAACATCAAAACTCTGAACTGAATTCACCTGTGTTGTCACTTTTTTTTTTTTCCAGGCAAGGGTGATAACCATAAAGAGTTTGCTTTATGGCTAAAGATGGGTGAGAACTTGGCACCATTTATCTTTCTCACCACCCTTATTCTCTCCTTGGTCCAAAACATGCCTACTTGTAGTTTTCTGAAAACTAAAGCTCCAATCAACCAAGTTTAACAAAATGCAGCCTACTCTACCCATCTCAAATGGTGACATAACAGGTTCAGAGAATGCAGAATATCTGAATAAATATAGCATTCTCTCATGGTCATTCATGTTTAAGGTCTGCACTGCTTATGTTCTATCAATCTTCTCATACATTGCAGAGTGTATGTTGTTTGTGGAGAATAAGGTGTTACCTACTGACAAATCAGGAAAGTCAGACCAGGCTTCTCAGAGGCTAATGATGATAAACATAAATCAGATACAATTCCCTTAACACTGGAAAGATTCCCATAAGCTTTAATGGCTTTTAGATCAGGGCCATAGAAATGAGAAGACAGAATAATAGTTTCCTGTTCCCTTATTGATGCAGAAGAAAACATGTAGATGGTTTTGTTAGCTATTTCTAATGTCACATACACCCTCATATCCACAGTTATAAACAATTTTAGGGAAGTAGGTGGGGGGAAATGCCTTGGGAAAACAGAATATGTACTAGGAAGCCGTATCAATAAACCATTGAAGGGCAGCACTAACTGGGGCAAGGAATGAACAAAAAAGCATATTGAACATGAAGATGACAAAGTATTAGATTAGTGCTAAAATATACAATATTAAAAATAAAAATAGACGGGGTGTGTTCGCTTGTTTGGTTTTTACTAGGGCTGTTGATTAATTGCCGTTAACTCACACGATTAACTGAAAAATGAATTGCGATTTTAAAAATTAATAGCGATTAATTGCCGTTTTAATTGCACCGTTAAACAATGGAATACCAATTGAAATTTATTAAATATTTTGGATGTTTTTCTACATTTTCATATATATTGATTTAGCTTACAGCAAAGAATACAACAATCTCTTTGTCGTGAAAGTGCAACCTACAAATGTAGATTTTTTTGTTACATAACTGCACTCAAAACCAAAAGAATGTAAAACTTTAGAGCCTACAAGTCCACTCTGTCCTACTTCTTGTTCAGCCAATCGCTAAGACAAACAAGTTTGTTTACATTTACTGGAGATGACGCTACCCTCTTCTTATTTACAATGTCAGCAGAAAGTGAGAACAGGCATTTGCATGTCACTTTTGTAGCTGGCATTGCAAGGTATTTACGTGCCAGATATGCTAAACATTCGTATGTTCTCACTTTCATTTTTTTCATCACGCAATGTAATTTTTTTTTCATCGTGTGACAGCCCTAGTTTTTACATTAATTCAAGGATGGCTTATGAAACAACAGTGACATTGGAAAACAACAAATTTCTTATACTCTCTAGTTAATGTGGCACTTTGACATGTGTGTTTTATAACAAAAAGAAATTACACGTGCAATTGTACATGAATATATAGTATAGCAAACACTACCATAATAATGTTGACTGAATTTATTCACATATAGTCAAGGAGCAAGATGGAGCTGCATGCACATTTGCAAGACAGGTATGAAACAGATTTGATTTTTTTTTTCTCATTCTGACTTAGTTACCTGGGCTTTTGTAGGCCTTGGAGTGCCAGGAAATGATAGCATAAACAATACTTTGTAGGCTAAGCTTTCCACTGTTGGTCATCCGCCCTACAAAATAAATTAATAAAGCTTTTACACTTCAAGGATTTATCTGTTTATCTTTTGAATGCACCCAATCACTGTGATATTTAGGTGTTAAGAGTGAGCAATGGAAAGAGAGAAGGTGGGTGTCTTGGGGGTGAAATCCTGGCCCCATTGAATTCAGTGGCAAAACTCCTATTTATTTCAACAGAACCAGTATTTCACCCTAGGTCTTTTTCTACTTAGATCCTAACCCTGCACCTAGATTTCCGACCAGAGTTAAAACATGTTACGAGGCTCAGTAAATATTCCCCAAGCACAGAACTACTGCCCCAGAAACTTCAGCATTATTAGTGAGAGTTCTCAGCTGCACTGCACTCAGTGGCTATCTGCTAACATACATAAGATGCCCTTCACAATAAAGCAAGGCCTTCTTTATTCCTATAATTAAAATCTTTTCCCAGACAATGAAGCAAAAACTTTCTCCCCAGATACAACTCAGGCAGGGAAAATCCTGTAAACGATGCCTTACAATATTACCAGCTGTGCTATTCTTCCCATTATGGGCCTGATTTTCTGCTGCCACTTTGCATCATTTACACCCGTGCAAAGTAAGTGTTAATATGCTACCATTCTGATTGGGTAGTGTTTTACAATTACTTGGCACTAGGTGTATGGCAGTGGAGAACCAGGCCGAATATGGCTATATCACTGTATGAGCAGATTAAATGTAGGAGACAGCTGCTTGTGGGACTGTTGATCCCTGTTATCAGTCACTTGCACTTCTCCTTGTTTCTGCCTTTCTCCCTGTTCTCACTTTTACTTTCTCCCTCTGTCTCCTTGATTCTCACATTGTTGCTAAAGATCAAGCACTGAATTTTAACCAATTAATCAATAATTACTGGACAAACACTTTTGATTAACACTAAAAAAATCAATCTGTATATATTAGACAACTCATTTTATTGTTTGGTTTATTGATAAGTATACTGGATATCATTAAGCTGTGGATGAAAAATGACTGTTCTCTAACATGAAGTTACCATTAAATGAATAGGATACTACAGCAGAACAGCATTATAACACCGATATAATGAATGTCTAAAAGCCCCAAAGTGTGGCTAAAAATGAACTCCAAACTCAGATGAAAGAGGAAGACTCCCATTCTCAGAAATTGCCATTTTTGCCAATTGCATTGCATATTTTAATGTATCTTTAACAAATGTTAAAAAGAAGTAATACTAACCCCCCAAAACCCCTTTTCCTTCAATTTGTGCTTGGCAGTTTAATCTGTTATAGCACGACTTAGTACTTGATGCTTATTATATTTTGGGGTCTGACGAGCAACTATTTATTTTTTCAGTTGTTTTCTCTCATCTCCATTGTAAAGTTTTCCAAACTATAGATTATTTAATAACCAGAATCATCATGATCAGCGCCTGTGATGTCATTCAGGATCCCTACCAAGCTAAAACCTTCTCTGGCTTTACTTAGTCTTTTGTTAAAATATCAGCTCCAGCCCTTGTCTGGGGGGATGATTCTGTATTAAAAAGCGGGGGGAGGGACCTTTTCATCAGTTTTAAGGCCTGATCCTCCATTCAAGTTCCCAGAGCCGTGTATGAGAACAATAGAAAAACAATACAATCAGCAGTATTTTTAATACCAAACCTAAAATAAAACTGAAGTACCAGTTACAAGTGGTAATACCTTAAGAGTTTTTCCTTTCAACTTATCTATTTTCATTATCCAAAATCATATCTATCTTTATGGCCTTGGACCTGTTCCTACTGAGTCAATGGAAAAACTCCCATTGATTTAAAATGGTGCATGATTAGAGCATTGATGTTACCTGCTAGTAATTCATATGTCTTCTACTATTGGTGTTGATATGGTAGTTGCCAGTTCTGCAGTACACAGTAGCACAGAGCATACATCTACACATAACTGATTTCAAGGCATTGAAAATTAAAGTACTTTCCAAGTAACCTAAGAGCATGTATTGAGTAACAATACAGAACATATGTGTATGGTCAGGAATTCTTTAATTAGAGATCACCTTATCCACTTATGCTCTGCCTCGTGGAAACCTTTTTATGCATTGTTTCCTTTGGTATCATTTCAAAACTGCTTATGGTATCGCAGGACTGAGACACTTACTTTAAACACAGGGGGTTTCTACACATTTTTCTTAAATCTAGTGAAGAAATTGGTCCTAGTCTGCAATTATCTGTTGTCATATTGCTTTGACATATATTGTAAATTTGACAAACCCTATAATTAACATATATATTTTTAACTACATCTAAGATTCAGAGGTAATAATTAATTTACTGGAAAATTGTGTGTGTGCGTACACGTTAGACACAAAAAAACTGTATTAGAAGAACATTAAGGTTGTAAAGCCAAGAATTAAAAAAAAAAAAAAAAAAGTTAGGAAATGCCACACTTAAGGTTGCCTGTACAACCTTAATTCATCAACCATGTGTGTATGCATTGTGATACAGTATTTAATTACATGATCACATGATATTTTTTCCAGAGCACCACTGCCTCATTCTATGCACAGAATGGATGGAGCATACTTTATGAGCAGCTATTTATCCTCATTGTTCAGAAAACAGAATTATTAATTTCCTTATGGGGTTTTCTATGGTGCTCATAATTATAGTATTTCAGTACTTCACACTCAATTGATTAATTTATCTTCACAACACCCTCATGAGATTAAGATATTATTATCCCCATTTTATAGTTGGGGAGCTGAGACACAGAGAGATGAAGGACAAAAGTATCCATTAATTTTGAGTACCTAATTGGGATGTCTAGGATCTGATTATTTAGAGTACTTAGCATTATATACTCCTTCATCTGTTCAAAGTACAGCTCCCATTGACTTCAGTTGCAGCTGTGAGTGTTCAGAACTTCTGTAAATCAGACCCGAAGGTCTCAGGTCAGGCACCAGAAAATGAGGAACTCACACAATTAGTGACCATCTGTATACAGTTTGGTTTAAGTGACATTCCAAGTATCATGTAGGAAGTCAATGGCAGAATCGGGGATAGAATCTGGTTCTCCAGGGCAGCAGTTCACTGCCTTAACCATGAGACCATTCTTTCTCTTCCTGCAATTCCTTGCCTCATTTTCCACATGCCTTCCAAATTCTGCACCAAAGAAGGCAAAGGTCCTACAAACAACAGCCAGTTCTGATTTGTCCCCTTTGCAGATCCATCCTGTATACTTAATGAGCCAGAGAGCTGTGTACGAATTAGTATGTAAGCATGTATTTAAAAACAGTATCATAATGCATATGCACAAGGGAATCAAAGTAAGATAGCATAGGAAACCTTAATTCAGACATTTCCTAACTATTGAGTGCTTGACTTGGCAACCCTAATATTCTTTCAACATAGTTTTTGTGAGTTTAATTTCCTAGGTTTTTAAAAAAAAGCAAATTAGACATTAGAAATTGTATCATGTGGCATCTATTAACACCCACGTGGGTCATCTGCCAGGGTCCAGTGTTCCCGCTAATATTTTAAGTGCATGGGTGGAATGAATTTTGTTATGTGCACCAATATGGAGGTGATGTGGGGGGGGGGGGGGGGGGGGGGCCGAGGGGTTNGGATGGGGCCGAGGGGTTCAGAGTGTGGGAGGGGGCTCAGGGCCGGGGCAGAGGGTTGGGGTGCAGGCTCTGGCTGGGGGTGTGGGCTCTGGGGTCATGGGGTGGGTCTGGGGATGAGGGGTTCGTGGTGCAGGAGGGGGCTCAGGCTTGGGGCAGAAGGTTGGGGTGTAGGGGGTGAGGGCTCCATCTGGGGGTGAAGGCTCTGGGTGGGGCCGGGGATGAGGGGTTTGAGGTGCAGGAGGGGGCTCTGGGCTGGGAAAAGGGGTAGGGGTGCAGGCTCTGGGGGGGCAGGGATGAGGACTTCAAGGTGTGGGAGGGGGCTCTGGGCTGGGGCCGAGGGCTGGGGTGCGGACTGTGGGGTGGGGCCGGGGATGAGGAGTTTTGGGTGCAGGCTGCCCCAGGGCCAGAAGACTCCCGCCCGAGCAGGGGCCAGAAGACTCCCCCCCCAGGCAGGGGCCAGAAGACTCCTGCCTGCAGCAGCGAGCTCCGGGGGAGGGTCTCCTCCCCGCTCTCCCCGCCAGCAGCACGGAGCTCCAGGGAAGGGGCCCACGGCAGCCTGGCACACCCCAACTTGCTCCCCTCCCCAGTCCCGACCCATGCCCCACCTCTCTCCTCTCCAGGCCCCTGTGGCTGCATGGCCCTTCCTAGCCTCCTGCATGGCCCCGCAGTTTAGAGGGATCTTAGGTTGGAACCTTTAGATCCACCACACAGACCTCTGCCATTAGAGCTAACAGAGTAACTGATAGAAGTAATAAGTTGTCTTTCTCCATGGCTATGTCTGTACTTATGGCAGTGTGTAGAGTGCATGCACTGCATGCCCCCCTCGCACAGGTATACATACCAGTGTAGAAAGTGAGGCCTTGCCTAGGAGAGTAAAGACACACCAGAACCGTAGGTTATATACCTCTATGTGGCTCTCTACATACCCAAGCAATGTCTCCAACATCTACACTGCTATTTTTAAGCAAGATAGTTTCCAGTTGCTGGGCACAGTTGCCAACTTTCACCCAGTAAATAAGCACCCCGACTTCCACAATAAGCCAAAAATCAAGCTAATCCCATTTCAAAACAAGGCCAAAACAAGCCAATGCCTAAGAACCCTGACACTCTATGTGACTAGATCCCCCCGGCGTGCAGTCTGGGACTGTGGTCGGCCTGCTGTGCACCCCTGACTCTCTCCCCCCCTTTGCCCCTGCTTGCCAGCAGCCGATCAAAAAAAAGAAGCAACAAGCTGCAACAAGCTACAAGCCAAAAACTAGCCAACAAACAACTCATAAGCCAATGAAGCCAAAAAGAAGCCCAATTTCTGTGTTTTTTCTAGGGTTTGGCATGTTTGCTGCTGGGGCCTTTCCCTGCCACAAGGAAAAGCTCCTGCGACAGGGAAAAGCTCAGGCAGGGGAGAGGCCAGGGGGAAACGCTCTGGCAACTCCTCACTGCTGAAGCCTTTGCCTGCTGCCTCCCCCTGGTGGAGTCTTCCCCTGCTGCGGGGAGTGGGCTGTGTCTATCCTGTGGTGTCTATAGCTACGCGTGGTAGTCAAAGTTCTGGCACAGAGGAGGCAGAAGGGAAAGGCAATGCAACTAGCTGCTGGTGTCTTTCCCTGCTGTCTCCTTCCCACCAGAGTCTTTATCTGCAGTGAGGAGCGAGCTGTGTGTATAGCTATGCACGGCAGTGGAGAAAGGCTCTGGCAGCAGGGAGGCAGCGGGGAAAGACTCCGCCAGCTCCTCGCTGCTGGAGTCCCCTCTGCCTCTTCTCACCAGAGTTTTTCAGTGTGGCGTGTAACTACACACCACAGTGTGGACGCAGCCTGCTTTTTCACTTCGGCATGTAGTTACATGTACGTAGAGGGGGATGCCAGTGGGTTTCACAGATGTTTGCTGACAAAGGAAGAATGGTGAGCCACAGGAAACTTGGGATCCATTCAAGGCTCTGGAAGGAGTGTGCTGTAGTAGTCACAGACTCTTCTGCACATCCCCCTAAGGGTGAACCCTTCTGCTCTGACCTCTCCATCCTACCACTGTCCCAGTTCTATTTCTTCCCTTCCCCTAGCTTCTCATTCTAGTCCCATTTGGTTTTGCCCAGCCATTCCTTGTCTCTCCTCCAGACTCTCTCTCTCTCTCTGAGTCCCAGTTTTCTTCAACCCATTGATTGTCTCCTTGCCCAACCAGTCCCAGTTCCCCCTCCTCATCTTATCTTGCTTGCCTTCAGTTGTCTCCCACCACACAAACTCCTGTTTCACCATCACCACTGGCTCCCAGTCATAGTCTACCTCCCTGGCTTCCTCAACCAATCTGTCCCCTACCCCAACCATTCCCTGGTACCTTGTCCTAATATCCCCTCTCTCTGGCTCTTCGTCCCAGTCTCTTTGCCAGCCAATCCCTGTTCTCCCCCTGCATCTTGCCTTCTCGTCTGATCTCAGTCCCCCTCCCCTATTTCCCTCCCCAGCACACAGTCTCCCTGTACAACCAGTCCCAGCCTCCCCTATGCCTCTGGCCCTCAGTTCCGTTCTCTGTGCCCAGCTTTTCCTGGACTCCCACCACGCAACGCACAGACTCCCTGAAACTTCCAGTCCCAGTCTCGTCAGGCTCCTTGTCCCAATCTACTCCGTTCTATCTCAGTCCAGCTCTTTGAGTCAGGCAGCTTCCTCCTCCACATTGCCTGTGCACCAAGAGAGGGGTCATTGACAGCTCAGGAGAGAGTGGCACCTAGCTCTCAGTTTCAGTGCCTGGCCCTGTCCTGGCACAGGGCAGCTGGGAACAACATTTACAGGGGAAGTCCAGCTTTTCCCCTGTAGCGCTGGGCTGGAACACAGTCATTCTGTGGTGAGGTTGCATGTGTAGTCCAGTCTCCTGCAGGAGCTGTGAGGTGCTGGAGCATGCTCAGTGAGGACAGACCGTTTAGAGATTTCTACCTGCTAAACTCTAAGAAGTCTCCACTTAGCAACTGTGAACTGATTTTTCAGAGGTTTATAACTTGGCCAAATTTGAGCAGAGTTACACAGGGACAGTAAAAGACACATCCCTGACATAAAAAAGGCCATTCCTGCCAAATGTCAAGCCCCTGTTCCAAAGTCTGGGGATGCTAGAGCTCCTCAAAGAAAAGATTACCAGAATCAATATCGCACAACAACATAAGAATAGTCATACTGGGTCTGACTAATGGTCCATTTATCCCAGTATCTGACATTGCCCAGTGCCACATGTTTCAGGGAGAATGAGAACAGGGAAATTATAGAGTGATCCATCCACTCCCAGCTACTGGCAGTTGGAAGTTTAGGGACACCCAGAGCATGGGGTTGTGTCCCTGATCATCTTGGCTAATAGCCATTGATGGACCATGAACTTATCTAATTCTTTTATAAACCCAATTATACTTGTGGCCTTCACAATGTCCCTTGGCAACAAGTTCCACGGATTGATTGTGTATTGTGTGAAGAAGTACTTCCTTCTCTTTCTTTTAAACCTGCTGCCTATTAATTTAATTGGATGACCCCTAGTTCTTGTATTATGCAAAGGAATAAATAACACTCCCTTATTCACTTTCTCCATCCCATTCATGATTTTATAGACCTTTATCATATTTCCCCTTTAGTTGTTTCTTTTCTAAACTGAACAGTCCCAGTCATTTAATTTCTCCTTGTATGGAAGTTGTTCTATATCCCTCATCATTTTTGTTGCCCTTCTCTGCACCTCTTCCAATTCTAATATATCTTTTTTGACATGAGGCAACAAGAACTGCACACACTATTCAAGGTGTGGGCGTGCCATGAATTTATATATAATGGCATTATATTATCTTATCTATCCCTTTCCTAGTGGTTCCTAACATTCTCTTAGACTTTTTTGAATGCTGCAACACATCGAGTGGTTGTCTTCAGGGAACTCTCCACAATGACTCTAAGATCACTTGAGTGGTAATAGCTAATTTAGACCTCTCCATTTGGTATGTATAGTTGGGGTTATTTTTTCCAAGTCCATAATTTTATAATTATCAACACTGAATTTTATCTGCCATTTTGTCGTCCAGTCACACAGTTCAGTGAGATCCCTTTGTAACTCTTCTCAGTGAGCTTTGGATTTAACTATCTTGAGTAATTTTGTATCATCTGGAAATTTTGCCACATCACTATTCACCCCTTTTTTCCCAGATCATTTATGAATGTGTTGAACAGCATTGGTCCCATTACAGATCCTTGGGGGACCCTGCTACTTACATTTCTACATTGTGAAAACTGACCATTTCCTAAGACTTTTTTTCTATTTTTAATCAGTTATTGAGCCATGAGAGGATCTTCCCTTGAATCCCATGATTGCTTAGTTTGCTTAAGAGCCTTGCATGAGGGACCTGGTGAAGGATATATTTTTCACTAGTTTTGTTTTTTGAAATGGCTGAAATGTCTTGGCTGAAACTTTTTTTAAAAAGTAGCCTAAGGTTGACACTCAGCATATAAAATTTCAGCCTGAACAGTTAAAATTTGGCAAAGTTCTAAGTAACTGAGAACAGGGTTTTATAATGAGAAGCGACGGGTAATAATACTAGGTGGCACTGCTGCTAGCCCTGCCTATAGTAGATAACACATATACCCATAGTATAAACAATTGCTTCACAGTAAATGAAATCCAGAGCTAAACTATTAAAGGCATAGTAAAAATAAATAAATGCAAACAAGAATAACAGGAAAAGATTCCATAGTTGTAAACTATAGATTTTGTGTTCGAGACAAATGTCATCCTCTTCATTGCACACACACTCATGCTACCTATATACACTATGAATCAACATGTTTCTACAATATTTAGTGTACTTGAATGAATAGTACAGAATGATCATAAAATGTAAGCACATTGTATTTTTGTCTTCCATGTAATGCAAATGAGTGAACAGATTTTGCAAGAATTCGATATTTGAAAATATTAATAACCTGACTCACTCCCTGAACAGATGTCTACAGTAGCTTTATCCTGATTATAAATTAAAATTTGCCTAAATTCATTGTTGGTAGGAAAATGGTAACTACAGACAGCTAAACTAATTAGACCTATAAAATAATTAGAGAGAGTGCTATCTCCACAGTGTGTGGTGTTGGGATTTTTCATGCAACTAAATCCTGAAATGTACCATAAAAAATGTTGCTCTGATCAGAGCACAAAGGATGTGTTTTTTTTATACCATGTACAAAATGTATAAAACACAAAATATTGTCACTTTTGAGAATGACGACAGAGCTTGGCATCCTAATAAGATTATGTGCCAATATTTCTTCTATGCTTAGAGCTATAATTAATAATGTGCATCTCCTGCTTGCATTGTGTACACATATATATTCAAAAATAGTAGGACACAAATGTCAAATGAATATACTGTGTTGCATGTATTTGAACAATTATACAAATAGCAGCTGGCTATGATATATTCCTCCAACACATCAGAAATAACATCTGAGTGGCATTCAAACTGTTTGTGCTATTAGGGTATCTCTGTATCTATTTATCTTGTTTCAAATACAATTGAATGTTTGCAGTCATTGACACATACAAGGTGATATATGCTATCCATCCATGTACAGTCCTGAGTGATGTTTGTATTTTTCTTCCAGAGGTTCTTTCTCTTTAGTTTTATGCTTTTATTTATCAGTCTCCATTGTCTGATATAAGAAAAGGACTTGATGGTTCAAGGATAAACTTTAGAATCTGACTTTCAGTGAAAGTACTTTCAGTCATAAAAAGATTGCTATACTGAAAGGAGCTGACAACACAAACAAAAATCAAAGTTAAGATGGGTAATTAAAGTTAATGCTATATCCTTAATTGTAATGAACTGTGACCGCAGGAATGTGCAAACACCATACCAGTCAATGGGGACTCAATCTTCAGATCACCACCACTAAAACCAGAGGCTTCTGTGAAAAAGAGGAAGCTGGTATAGTCAGTGCATCTAACTACTAGAAGGAGACTCTCATAAAATTCTATACTCTAGGTTGGTATATTATACACGGATAGAGGAGCAGCAGAGAAAAAGCTTTTTTTGTGGGGTGTCACCAAATTCCTGTGGGGTTGTAGGAATCTCTTTTTGGTTTGGGCCCGCATGGATTTTGCACCCCTGAATTTTGCTTTGATTTCTGGGTACAAGTGAACCATTAAAACTAGAAATTCCTGATCTGGGGTTGAAACACTTTATAACCAATGAGTTTTATAATGTTTACACCAAATATAACAACTTGGCAGGTTTGCTCAGAATTCCACTCACACTCTGGGTTTGTACTAAAATCAGGCATTTTGTCCTGTTTAGAAGTTGTGTGTGTGGGGGGGGGGGGTTGTAAAATTTTTGCACATCTTTAATATTTACCCATTATATACGTGCTCTGTTAGCACCTGGATAAAATGGGGTGTGTTTATAAACTGGCCCTCTGAATTTCTTTGGTTTAAATCAAACCTGTTGTGTCAGAAAAATAAGTTTTTGGAGTTTTAATTTTGAATTTATCATACAGTAAGCAAATAGAAATAGTTTGAGCATCCCAGCTAAATATGTAAAATCACTGGTCAAAATCTCCTCTTATTTACTTACCCTGAGTGCAACACAAATGGGTTGCATAGAGGTGTTCGGGATGTAAGGACAGAATTAAACTCCTGGGGCTTGATGCTCAGTTATGCTTCGGACTTGCATCCGAAGAAGTGGGTATTCACCCACGAAAGCTCATGCTGCAAAACGTCTGTTAGTCTATAAGGTGCCACAGGATTCTTTGCTAGTTATGCTAAGGTGACTTTACATGACTGGCATTCTCTTTAAGGCCCCATACACTGCTAGAGTGGTAGGAAAGAGCTTTAGTGAGAATTTTAAAGCATATAAAATGGCAAAAAGTATCTGTTGTACCTAATATTTATGTTCAGTCAAACCAATTAAAATTTCTTTGGGCAGGAAAATGGTTTTTTGGTAATATGTGTCAACTGTACTTGTTTTTGAATGTAAAAGAGATTTTCAGGCAATATAGGGCACTGTTTGTACCACTCCTAGCGCAGTGGTGTCCAAAAGCATATCTGTGGCTCATAGGTGCTACTGCAATACACGATATGTCACCATATACAAGACCAAATTTCAAAGAGGTCACAAAATGACCTCCACTTGTGCAGGCAAAACTTTATACATACAAGCATTTGGCATGTATATATTTGATCACTGCGACATGAATGCTAGAAGTTACCAAATGCTAGGATCTCCCACCTATCATGGGTCATAGTGCTAAAAAATAAAAGCATGTGCATAATACACAAATGGAAACCTGGTTTAAAAATTGCCTTGTTATGTATATCTATACTGTGATGTGCTTATTTTTGCCAAGAGTGTTTTGTATTTTGGTGGGCCATATATAACAATTGTTCTTGATTTGCAACTCCCATTGTGTGATGAT
Organism: Platysternon megacephalum; assembly: GCA_003942145.1. NCBI lineage: Eukaryota > Metazoa > Chordata > Testudines > Platysternidae > Platysternon > Platysternon megacephalum. The sequence continues at coordinate 1,247,850 of QXTE01000104.1, forward strand.
AGGTTTCGGGATGGGCCAGCTGTTTTGGATAAAATAAGAAGCAACCTAAAACTTGACTCTCAACTTTTCCAAGGAGTAAAAGTTTCAAGAAACTTTCAACCTTTTTCCCCCATTTTTTTTTTTTATTTTATTGCATTTTTTCTATGCCTCTGAACTTCCTACTTCTGTTCGACTGGGAAGGCCTGTACCAAAGGCCACTGAAAGTCCAGTCAGAGTTTTTCTGCTTATTTCAGTGAGCTTTGGGTCTGGCCTTAGAAGTAAAGGACTGAACATCCATTTTCATTGAATCACAGAAATGTAAGTCTGGAAGGGACCTCAGGAAGTCATCAAGTCCAGCCCCGTGCATTGTGGCAATGCCAAGTGAACTTAGACCATCCCTGACAGGTGTTTGTCCAGCCTGTTGTTAAAAACCTCCAGTGATGCGGATTCCACAATATCCCTTGGAAGCCTACTCCAGAGCTCAATTACCATTATAGTAGGAAAGTTTTTCCTAATATCTAACCTAAATCTCTCTTGCTGCAGATTATGCCCATTACTTCTTGTCCTACCTTCAGTGGACGTAGAGAACAATTGATCACTGTCCTCTTTAAAACAGCCTTAACATATTTGAAGACTGTTATCGGGTCCCCTCCACCCACAGTCTTCTTTTCTGATGACTAAACTTTCCCAGTTTTTTTAACTTTTCCTCATAGGTCTGGTTTTCTAAACTTTTTATCATTTTTGTTTCTCTCCTCTGGATTCTCTCCAGTTTGTCCACATCTTTCCTTAATCATGGTACCCAGAACTGGACACAGTAACTCCAGCTGAGGCCTCACCAGTGCCAAGTAGCACAGTACAGGCCTCAGCTGGGCACTACACTTTATGAAAGATGTGGACAAATTGGAGAGAGTCGCAACATTTGCTGCCCAAATTTGAAGTTTCAAGAGACTTTGATGTTTTGGATAAAGTTGTGATAAGTATCCAAATGTTTGTGTGTGTTATTGCATCATCTGAATCTTTTCAGGATCACCCATTGCTAGGAGTTGCATGTAAGGACTGAAGGCAGCATCTGGCTCTCAGCACTTAGAAATATAGAGCAAAATAGGAAATTAAGCCAACATTATTGGCTTTAATGTTCTTTATTACTTATTTTGCAGTTTAACAATAACGCTCAGAACGTCAGTTGCTTTAATCATCTTGTCCAAGCTAATGTGAGGAACAAGAAGAAGCTGAAAGAGGCAGTCTACAAAATCTCAGCTAAAGGAATCACTGACTACAAGAAAGGCTTTACCTATGCTTTTGAACAGTTGCAAAATGTAAGTATTACAAAGTTTTCCCTCTGTGCTGTTATACTATTGATCCTTGGTAATAGAACTTTAATGTCCAGATGGTCACATTGAATGCTCCACAAGCAGTAAACAGTGTGATATATTTTATGATGCAATTATGTAGCAAGCAAATGTATCCCATCAGCATGCTTTCCCTTAGTAGAGCTCCACTCAGCTTGATTTGTTAAGATTTGTGAAGGGGAAACTTGTTTGTCACTGTGATGTACTGTTTTTGTTTCACTTTGGGCTTCTTTTTTCAATGGGCTTCTCTCCCAGTTGTCACATGGCTTCAATACTGGCTGCATTGCTGCCAGTTTTCAAAGAAGAAAGTATGTTATTACATCTCAGATTAATATTTCAATTATACCCTGGTTTAGAGTGTCTCTCGGTCATGTTTAATGTATCCACCTTTCCTGATTTCATTTATTTTATACCTAGTGCATGCTTGTCTGGTTGTAAAGAGGTATTAGCTAGCAGAGGGATATTGGGTGGTGGAAAGAGACTGTTCCAAACTATTTTAAACATGGAAAGGAGAAAGGAATCAGTCTCACCAGGGGGGAATGCATTGGCTCCATCTTTTGATTATGTTACCTATTCCCATATTGCACCCACACAGTGTCTGTCTAATTAGGAGTATACACTTTATTATAACGGTTGAACGGTATTAGTCAAATAAATGATGACAAAGAAAAATTTTTATTTAATGTACATAGTCAAAATACTTGTATAGTTCATAATATTAACAACTATGGGACAGCTCTTCGGATGATGTAAATGGAGCTATGCGAGTTAACACCATCTTATTATCTGGCCTACTAAACAGAAGGGGCTGAATTCATTCCTGGTGAAACTTTATTAACTCTAATGATCTCCCTCAATAGAGGTCAGTCTCTTTCTCCTCTCACCAGCTACCTGCTGGACCTAGGCACCTGTCCTGTCACTCTGTATCATGCCATGGGAACAGAGCTGGTTGGAGAATTTCCATCCAACTGAAATTTTGATGAAAAAATCAGTATAATATTTGCAAGAATATTTTCTGACCAACTCAGTGTGGGTGGGATAAAGGATTCAATGCCCTCTGCAGCTGATTATATGAAACTTTTTAAGCAGAAGGTTAAAATAACTATTTAAATCTTTTAGTCCAACTTGAGACCAATGTCACTTCTGTCCCTCTCTGACTGTGGGCATGTTAGAGCAATAACAGGAGAAAGCTAGAAGGAGTTGTGTTTAGAGCTGTAAGTTCCTCAGAGCAGAAACACTCTGTGGGTTATGTTTGGTACGGCACTGAGTATCTTCTTAACACTTAAATAATCACTAGGAAATAGTAATAGAAGTTCTAATTTGAAAGTAATGAATACAGCAAAGTCACAAGATGCACTTGTTCTCAAAGCTAAATGAAAAGGTAAAGAGAAATAAAATACTAGAAGAAGACAGGTTAGCTTTGTAATAAATTCCAAGGATGCTACATATTTTAAAAGGTCAAGGTCTTATAATAATTACATAGGCTGTGGATGAAGACCACTTGAACTCACTCTCACACTTAAGCAAGTGTTGCCTTCTTTGTGCCTACAGGAAAATTGCTTTCTAGAAATAATGCTGGATGGAAATAAATATTTTAATATCATCTTTGAAATAAATTAAGGCACTCCGCTAGTAATATGGATGTGCTGATTTGTGAGTCAGACAATAGATGAGAAGAAGATGTAATATAAACGTTTCCTTAGAAATGAGTTACAAGAAATGATTTGGTGGATCAATTAATTTTTACCCTATTGTAATGAATACTATAGAAGGAATTGTTCTGTAAATCACTTTGTGGCCTATTGTGATTCCAAGTAAGAGGCTTTTGCATTGCTTTGCTTTTTCCTTCCCCAATGACATGAAAACTCATTGTGCAAGATGCATTCATAGAGTTTCATGCACCAAGCTATATTCCAGACATACAGGTAAGGGAACTCAATTTTTAAGAGTGCGATAATAATTTCAAAGTAAAGCAATGTTATCCACAAAATGAATGTGGTAGCACCTTCATTTAAAAAAAAAGATGGCTAGCTACCTGCTTGCTTAGTTGAAGTTTAAAAATATAAAATAAAATAAAGAATGGAAGATACAATTACCATCCTAAGAGGGGGGTCAGAAAGGATTTTTAAAATAGAGAGACATCCTGTCATTATGAGCATCAAGAAAATCATAAGGGTTTCTGATGTATTTTAGCACATTTTCATCTTCATCTGAGACATGATATTACGTCTTGTCAGCTGGTAGCATGAATTCTTTAATAGACGAATCTCTGACAAGATGGATCAAATCCTACAGTGAAAATGCAGAAAAGGTGTAAATTAAAGTCATGTGTAAGTTAATGATGTTTTGACTTAGTTATAAATCTCTGACACGGTGGGTGGCCAAACCATCACAGTGGGCTGGACTGTGAATTTTACAGCCAGGCCTGGCCGTGTAAGGGAATCTGTGCCTTCCCTGCTGGCTCCTTGGGGTAGGAGAGGGACTGGAAATATGCTTGTTTTTAAGGAAACCCACAACAGATTCCCCCACCCCTTGTACAGACCCATACATTTGTGAGAGTGGAGCCTCCCACTCAGAGATTGTGGGGAGGGACAGCAGAGATTAAATAGCACCCCCTTACAACACGTATTCAGTCAGACACAAGGTGCATGAGTCTGCACACATGCAGAAGAGAGTCTTCTTCTTCCCTATGCTGCTGGGAGGTTAAGTGGGCTGTGCTTAGGGTTGCCAGGCATCCAGTTTTCGACCGGAATGCCCTGTTGAAAAGGAACTCTTGCAGCTAGTTAAGTCCAGTTGGCGGTGAAGTTGGGGCCCAGGGCTAAGGCAGGCTCCCTACCTGCCCTGGCTCCGTGCTGCTCCCGGAAATAGACACCAGGTCTCTGCGTTTCCTAGGCGCTGGGGCAGCTAGGGACTGGGAGGCTCTGCGCCCTGCCGCGAGCACCAGCTCCGCAGCTCCCATTGGCCGGCAACCATGACCAATGGGAGCTGCGGGGGCAGAGGGGGTGGCGCCTGTGGGCACTTAGAGGCCACAGGGACCTGGCGGACATTTTCTTGGAGCCGCGGTAAGCGCTGCCGGGACCCTGCACCCCTGGCCCAGCCCAGAGCCCCCTCCTGCACACCCCGAAACCCTCATCCTTAGCCCCACTCCCAGCCAGAGCCCTCACCCACCCACTCCCCAACCTCCTGCCCCAGCCCAGAGTCCCCTCCCGCACCCCAAACCCTTCATCCCCGGCCCCACCCCAGAGCCTGCACCCCCAGCCGGAACCCTCACCCCACGCACCCCGAACCCCTGCCCCAGCCCAGTGAAAGTGAGTGAAGGTAGGGAAGAGTGAGCGACGGAGGGAGGGGGCATGGAGCAAGCAGGGTTGGGGCCTCAGAGAAGGGAAGGGCATGGGCATGGCCTTGGAGAAGAGGCAAGGGTGTTCGGTTTTGTGTGATTAGAAAGTTGCAACCCTAGCTGTGCTATAATATATCCTGATGTAATTGACAGGTAAGGAATGTTGCATAAACTTGCTCACTAACACAGTGTTCATGAAGATAAACCCAGAGGGAACAGGAAAGAAAGAGGAAAAGCTCCTCTTGTGTAGTTGCTTAGACCACCACACAAAGGGACTCTAGGGAAACAGGGAAGGTATGGTAGTACAGAATAACACTACATCACAATGAAGGAGACTACTGTTAATATGTAGCAAATAGCCAATATTGTAAAATATAATCTATATCTAAATATAGATATGAACAATATATCGCCAATATTGCAAAATGTATAGTTAAATATAAAATAGAACATCTAGTGATATTTAAACTAAACAGAATGTACTCATAATATGATTCTTGTATTTATAGCAATATATTTGATAAAGTATGCAGATAATTATATATTCTACTCTAAGTGGCATTGGTGTTAATGCAGAGTAAACTCCATTTATAGCAATGTGAGGAAAGATTCTGTCCCAACACACATGAACCCATTGTTGTATATCAATTATATAAACACAAATCTGATGTAAAATATAATGCTTTAATATGGCAGTGGTATGAAGCATACATTTTCAATACATGTATTGTATTTAAATAATACACATAGGCACCAGTTTCATACCACTTCTTTACCTTAGGAGACAGTAGGTTGTCCTGCAGCCACTGTGGGGGGGACACTTATTTTTACTGGCAGAACCCCCTTTTCCATCACCCTTTCAGCAAGAGAGTGCAGTTAGACCTTCTTTGCCCTAGTGAAAGTACCAAAGCTGTACCTCAAGATGCATACATGGCAAACTACAGCAACCAGCCAATTCTAATATAATCACCATCCTCCCTTCCCACTCCTTCTCCCCATGGTTTCAACCACTCATGGTAAAGATCTGGTAAAGATTTCTATTGATGAGATTGCAAGTGACAATGGCAGGGGACCATCTTTTAATCTATGTTTGTATATTGTTGGGTCTCCAGTCCTGATTGGCTAATAAAAATCTAAGTTTCCATTACATCTATCACTTCTATCTAAGCACCATAGTACACGTGCTAATAGTCCCACTGTAAGGTCTTTTGGGATAGAGACAGTAAAATATTTTGCATTCTTATGATGTTATATAGATGCACACTAGATGTCTAACTTAAACCGCCAAGTAAGTCAGTACAGATTTTGTCCTAGTAGAACAAGGACCAAATCTGCTTTACCTTACTTGTGTAGGTTGTCCTTTTAAATCAATGGAACACCTTGTGAAAGTAAGGTGGCCAGGATTTGGGCCTCCAGTCAATTATTTTTGTGGTGCCCTTATGAATTTATTTTGGAACGTCTATTAAATCATTAAGCAGGTAGGTGTTTTTCAATATTTATAAAGTACCTGTTCTAGTTTTATTACTTTTTTTAATATAAAAGAGCAGCAGCCCAAAGCAATGTATTGTATATAATATTTTACAAGCAAAAGTGATCCTGCAGTTTTTATTTCCAAATGAAACTTACAGTGCTGACAGGAGTGATATTAATGCAATGATTTCAAATTTCTTTATTCGTCGTTACTGGTAAGAAAATTCATAAGGCTCAGTTCTGTCCTTCGTTAGACAGAGGTGCCTCTTGAAAACTGAGCTTCTGATGTCAAAAGGTCGTAAAGAATTAGTTTTAGTAAAAATGCAGTAATAGCAAGTAAAGAATTTTGATTTATTTTCTTAATACCAGAATTTGGTGAGCGTACTATAGAATTATATTATAAAGTAGCTGTATTAGTGCTCATCAATTAACCAGTGAAGACTAGATCATTGCATTATGGTCTCTCCTCTGTTAGGGATATTGCATAGCTTCAGCACCCCAGGAACGGTAATACCGCTGGATGATTTGAGATGCAGAGGGTCAGAATTTCTCCTCACTTCTCCCTTGTTTTCATTGTAGAGAAAGTTACTTCACCTTTTCTCATGAGCAGCTTGCTTCTCCCAGTTACTCTGCCAGCTACATTAGCTACTGAATTAGGGATCTGAGACAGGGTTCCTCCCACTCCCATACCCTCCCGCCCTGTTTACAGAGAGGAATCTGAGGTGCGCAGCACCTCCCCTCCACTGGTGTTGCAATTGACTCAGAGGAGCAGGGGTTTTCTTGTTCCTCCAAGTAGACAGGTAACCTTGGTGAAAACCTACCCTACTTTGCGTAAGCCTGCAAAACATGTGCTTGTGGAAAGCAACCAAAAAAAAAAAAAAGGCAGCAAAAATAAATGAAGAGGAAAACAGAGCTGATTCTGAAGAAATGTAACAAAAACAAAACAAAACAAGGTCCTGAGTTTGTAAGGCTTAAACCTAAGAGATGGTAAATTCACTGGGAGCTGAGTGGTAATTTATTTACCTCAGATCTTCAGTTTAAGGACCAAATTAGTGGCCAGAGAGTTTGACTGTCTCAGCACTTGGGATCCCAACTTGAGACACTCAGGGTGTTTGGGATTGCACTCCTATGAGTTGAAGCATCAGTGGACACTTCTGGAAATTTGGCTTCAAATTTCCAGAGTCTGGGAGGAAGGAGGGAGTCTGGTCGAGTAAAACTGAAGGAGAGAGTGAAAATGTCCTCATTTTTGAATTGCATATGCAAGATATCCACTGTCTGAGTCGCATTCAGGCATCCAGTGAAGAGAATTTGGGAGCAGGATTTGATCTGCATGTTTTGTTTTAACAAATATGCAATTTACCTCCACCCCAAACAACCCTATTCCATGCAGGTCCCTTATGCTTCTTTGGGTGGAACATACCTGATTACCACAATGTTGCTTTTGGTCAGATCTGAGGTGTACCATAATTTGGCTCTTAAAGGGTGAAGGGAAGTTTCTTTCAGAACTGATGCACTAATAATACTAATATCTTGGTGACAAAAAGCAGGATATATACTTAGAAATACTATATTGGACACAGACTTATTGGGTGAAATCCTAGCTCCGCTGAGGTCAGCAGAAACTTTGACATTCTCCATTGCTGGGTCCCAGAGCCTCCCTTCAGCCCAAGCTGGAAGGTCTACACTGCTGTTTTGTAGCCCCTCAGCCCAAGCCCCACGAGCCCCAGTCAGCTGACCAGGGCCAGCCAGGGGGGCTGTTTTATTGAAGTGTAAACATATCCAGTGAGGTCAGGTTTTAACCCATTAATACTTAAATAATGTGCTTTCCTCTGCACAATGCATAAAAAAGAGGCATTCCTTGCCCTTCAGAGCTGAACTATGTTTCTGGGAACTATATTACACTTCTGAATTTTATTTTTTTGAGAGCCAGAACTAAAAGCATACTTCTCTTTGAATCTCTTACAGCACAGTGGCTCTAGAGCTAATTGCAATAAGATCATTATGTTGTTTACTGATGGTGGTGAAGAAAGAGCACAAGAGATTTTCCACAGATACAACAAAGACAAAAAAGTAAGTGGCATTTACAAGGCTTTTGTATGAAGGTATGAAGATACCTAATGGGGACATTTAGGTGGTTTCTGGAAAAAAATCTTGTGTTTTATAATTGTTCAAAATAACTGGTCTCTTTGAGATGCAAGTATTGAATAATACACCATCAGAAGTTTTCCCAGTGAACAATATTGGTATGAAAATATGATGGAATTATTAAATAATATTTTGCATTCATACACTGCCTACCACACGTGGATCTCAAAGATTTTACTCCTGGGAGAATTCTGCCCGAATACATAAAAAATTCTGCACCAAAAAGATTAAAAATCCTGCGCACAATATTTTAAAATTCTACAAAATTCTGCATATCTTATTTGTCAAAATAACACAATATAAGCACACCAGTTTAAATTATTTTGGTAATTTATTTCAAAATACCTGTCAACAAGTATGTAACTATACAGACAAAAAAGATTCAGGAAATGTTTTTTGACAAATAGTTCCCTTACTAGGCATATTCATACAGAACTCTGAGGAATAATTCATTTAATCTACAATACAGAAATGTATTTCAGAAGCAGTGCACAGGCTTTGGGGAACCTGGGGAAACAGAGGAGCTGAGGGAAGTAATTTCTGGGAAGGAGCCTAGGAGTGAACCTGGAGGGTTGTTGGGTGTGGGTGGGAGAAGATTGGAACAGTTTTTTTGTAGGGGAGGGACTGTTGGGGAGCCTCCCCCATGTAGACCCTGGCTGACTCCTAGTCTTTCCCAATCAGTCAGACACATCTGCCCCTGTCTCCATGTGTCCCTGCACCCCCACTCAGCCACCCCCACCTCTCAGCATCCCTCCTCCCCCACTCCCATTCAGCACCTGTCCCAGACTGTCCCCCACTACCCCTTCTGAACTCCAGTCTATGTGACCCCCAAGCAGCCCCATGTGCCCATCCTGTTTTTCCTCACCCCCATATCCTGGCCCCGGAGGCAGAGCACTATCAGGGATGCAGCCTCTGCTCTCTCCCTATCGACTGCTGACTGCTATGGCCGGTGAGTGGTGAGCCTGCTGCCGCCTCTGCTCTGGTGCCACAGCAGCCCTTGGTGGACAAAAGGCATAACAGCAGAGCCTCCCCAGCAGAATGTATTTTCTGCAGAGAAAAAAAAATCTGCAGGACACATGAATTCTGCTCATGCGCAGTGGCGCAGAATTCTCCCAGGAGTACTCTTTGTAAACCATAATGCATTAAGCTTTCCTGTAACCCCAGTGCTGTAGGTAGCTATTATCCCTGTACTACAAATGAAGAACATGAGATACAGGAAGATTTAGTGACTTGCTGAAGGCCACACAAGTCACCGCTGTGCATGTAGAGACACACACTTGCACACTCTCTTCCCTTTTTCCCCACTGGCATTCCTGTGTTAAGCAGTGAGCCATTCATTTTCATGACTGTATGTAACACCCATACAAAACAGACAACAAGTTAAGGAAGTTTTGTACATGAACATTTATTTACCTAAAGGTTTCAGGATCACAGGTTTGCAGGGCTATAGTTCTGGCTGACAGTTCCCAATATATGCCATTTCACCACTCTTCTGTGTTTTGTTTATCTCTGTTGATATGTACTCCTCCACAGATGATATTTTCTTTGTAATAGCAATTAATGGGTTTTTTAAAAATCTAGCATATATAGACGTAAGTAGATCGGATAGCTAGAAACTGAAGCTACATATATTCAGACTAGAAATAAGGTGAATAGTTTTAACAGTAAAAAACTGGAACAGCTTACCTAGGGATGTGGTAGATTCTCTGTCACCTGAACTCTTTAAATCAAGATTAGAGGTCTTTCTAAAAGATGTGCTATAGTTCAACCAGGAGTTATGGACCCAATGCAGAAATCACTGTCTCAAATTCTATGAGTTATGTTACTCGGGTCATGCCGAATCCTCACTCAATATATTTCAATGTAAGTTTCTTCATAATTAAGATAATTTTAACTCTCCCAATGTCACCTGATGGATCTGTAGTCAGTGTAGTGCAAGTAGCTAGGAATCAGGTCCCCAACTCAAGATGCTTGGTATCTTTAGCACATGAACAGTCCCTTTGGCTTCAGTGGAACTATTCATGTGCTGAAAGCTGGGCATGTACCTTGCTGAATTGGGGCCCAGGAATCCAGGGCCTGTTTCTGTCTCTGATGATTACTCACTGTGTGACCCTGAACAAGTTCCTTCACTTGTTTTCGGCCTAGCTCCCAATCTGCAATATGGATATAAAGCCTCCCTCACAGTGGTGTCACGAGCTTTAGTTTATCTTTGTGTATTACTTTGAGACTTTTGAATGAAAGGCAGGCCATAAGTACCAAGTATTTTTTAAAACTGGTAATTAACAATAAGCTACATTGCACTTACAGCTGGAGTTGTAGCCACTCAATTCTAAGGCATACTGACTGTGCAGCCCTCTCAAATTATACATGGAAATTTCATGCTATCCTACCTCTTTTCTGTGCCTGATAGCATTTATTATAACACAACAAAACCAAAAGAATAGTTACTAAATGACATTGTGTGAAAGAGGTATGAATGAGTGTGATTAATTTCTTAGTGTTTTCCATTTGCAATTGTGTTTTAGGATTGGAAATAGGGTAAAATGTCCAGTCCTAAGACACGTGCAGTTTTATACTGCTAAGAAATGAATCACAGTCTATCCCACATTGTGTCCAACTACACAAGTTTAAGAAAGACAACAAATTCCTCAGCCATGCATGGGAAATGAAATGTATGGGTATTGTCCGTCACACAATTTGATACTGCATACTAAATAAAATTTGTGGATGATAATGGCCACCTTGTTGGAACATATGCCATAATTAAGCACATTTTCTGATACAATTAATTGTAATGCAAGCGACTCATATCTGATTAATTTTATAAATCTGCTGGTTTACGTTTCAGTAAATGCCAACATTCCTTTTCCTTATCTAATAATGTACTAGCAAAAATGCCCGTATTATTGCTTTGCACCAAAGTGACTTTGAAAGTACAAGGGTACAGTTTTTGACATGTGGCACTTAAAAAGCACAAGGTTTATTCAAGGAAAAAGAAAATGCTTCTTCAATCAAGTAAACATCTTCACATTCTTGAAGGTGAATTTGCGGTTGCAAAATATAATGAAAGACATTTAAAACTATATTACAGCAAAAGATAGAATGAGGGTAATCAGTGATTTGTACTGGCAAATTCATCTGTCTGAACTCCTAATACAAATAACCACACTATTGTAGCAAGGTTCTGGTTTTTCTCAAAGTAATATCTTAATGCAAAAGTTATTAGTACTAATTCAAGAGCTCATGGTCTATCTGGTGACAAGGATAAGCATTATTTCTGGAATGTTAAATGTGTATATATATCTCTGTCTCTCTTTGTCAACATCTATAATTAAAGTTTAGACTGGCAGAGGATAAAGTAAAGCCACTGGCACATGCATTCCAAGATTAGAAAATTAATATTTGTATCTTGCAAAGAAATAGCCACAGAGAATAGTGTAGCCTTTTAAAGACTATATAGTAAGCTGTGTTCATGCAAGATATGATAAGACTTCTCACTGGTTATGATTATGGTCCTGATTCTAGTACTTTTACTCTAGCCTACTTATGCCATAAGTAGTCATTGAATTTAATAGGGACTAAGTTACACAGAGATTCTATTCAAGATGAGTCAGGTTATCAGAATCTGCTTCTATGTATTTTTCAGTAATAGCATTACAGAGTAACAAAATGTAGCTGAGCTCTGTAATGCACTCAAGACAGAACCAAATGGTGGTATCTTTTCTTGAATGATATGCATTCATGTTTGAGCATTTCTCCCTATGCTTAGCAAAGGGGTTGTAAAAGAAAAATCTTTATGTTGTTCACTATTGTAGCATAGTACAGTGAATTACTGTTACCTTGGAAATGTAACTTTTTTGGCCGCCAGTCTGAGATTGTGGAATGAACTCCCCGAGGAAGTAGGGGCCATCACAAACCTCTCCTCTTTCTACTCCAAGTGCAAGGCACATTTCTTCAACCCTGTCTTCTCTAACATAAATATACATTTAAAAAAACAAGCAAACGAGACACACACTTCTCTCCCTGGGGAGAGAAGGGGAGAACAAACAACATATGATAGATTTTAATCACATTGCTTAATGCACTACTGGAAGATGCTCAGATGCTACATTAATGACTGCAGTATAATAATGCCTTTATGAATAGAGTAGAATTAAAAAGAACGAGGAGTACTTGTGGCACCTTAAAGACTAACAAATGTATTTGGTCATAAGCTTTCGTGGGTTAAAATCCACTTCATCGGATGCATGGAGTGGAAAATACAGTAGGAAGATATATATAACAGTACATGAAAAGATGGGCGTAGCCTTACCAAGTTGGGGGTTAGTTCTAACGAGACAATTTAATTAAAGTGGGCTATTATCAACAGGATGAAAAATCACTTTTGTAGTGGTAATCAGGGGGGCTCATTTCAAACAGTTGACAAGAAGGTGTGAGTAACAGTAGGGGGAAATTAGCATGGGGAAATTAGTTTTTTGTTTTTGTAGTGACCCATCCACTCCCAGTCTTTATGCAGGCCTAATTTGATGGTGTCCAGTTTGCAAATTAATTCCAGTTCTGCAGTTTCTTGTTGGAGTTCTGTTTTTGAAGTTTTTTTTGTTGAAGAATTGCCACTTTTTAGTCTGTTATTGAGTGTNTGTTTTTGAAGTTTTTTTTGTTGAAGAATTGCCACTTTTAAGTCTGTTATTGAGTGTCCAGGGAGGTTGAAGTGCTCTCCGACTGGTTTTAGAATGTTATAATTCTTGACGTCTGATTTGTGTCCATTTATTCTTTTGTGTAGAGACTGTCCAGTTTGGCCAATGTACATGGCAGAGGGGCATTGCTGGCACATGATGGTATATATCACATTGGTAGAATTAGGTAGAGTAGAATTAGTTATACTGTAATATATACCTTTATGTTGGAAGACTTATTACCTGTCCATAGTACAAAAAATGCCATCTTCTCCTTTATTCAAATCAGATTATGTTACTCCATATTGTTGCTTCCCCTCCAAGATGAACTCACTTTAGTTCTCAAAGTATTTCCTTCTTGGTGTGAATCGCTTTGTCATTCTTTGGCATGTAAGGGAGCTAAGCACCTTTTGGCCAATCACACAACATGGCCTATTTACACTTCTTTGCATTGTTTAGTTGTTACTGGAGCTTGACCTTAGCTCAGCCTTCAAGTTGACAAGTCAAAGAAAACAATAAACAGTTTTATAAAACAAAAACAGCAACCCATGAAAATAGAGGTAGGGAAAATGTCCCATTAAATTACTGATTTTCATCAGACATGCCAAACCCACGAAAAAAACACAGAAATTGGGCTTGGTTTTTGGCTTAATTGGCTTGTGAGTTGCTTGTTGGTTACTTTTTGGCTTGTAGTTTGTTGCTTGTTTGGCTTGTAGCTTGTTGCTCTTTTTTCTGATCAGCTCCTGGCAAGCAGGGGCAAGGAACTAGCAGGGGCAAGGGTGGGGAGAGCGTCTGGGGTGCACAGCAGGCCCACCACAGTCCCAGACTGCACACCGGGGGGATCTAGTCACATAGAGTGTTGGGGTTCTTAGGGATTGGCTTGTTTTGGCATTGTTTTGAAATGGGATTAGCTTGAATCATAGAATCATAGAATATCAGGGTTGGAAGGGACCTCAGGAGGTCATCTAGTCCAACCCCCTGCTCAAAGCAGGACCTAATCCCAACTAAATCATCCCAGCCAGGGCCTTCTCAAGCCAGGCCTTAAAAACCTCTAAGGAAGGAGATGTTTGGCTTATTGCAAAAGTTGGGGTGCTTATTGTGAAAGTTGGCAACTGTGATTTTCATCTGTTTATGCTGGCATATGGCTATCTTTCAAGTCGCTTTCTGTCTCTTTAAATCTCTTAGTGTGTGAATGCAGAGATTGTTATAAAACAAACTTAACCATTAATATTTTGAGGGGACACATTCTAACTTTTCTGCAGGCAGGGACCGTGTTTGCACAATGGGGTCCTGGGCTATGCCAAAGGCTCTGAGGTGTTACTGCACTAAAAATAATAGTAATGCCTTTGAAATTTAAATTATTCATTGAATCATGCCTTGTCACTTCTATAAAGCTATATGTAGTGTAACAGAATACAACTTCACAGGGTGCTATTTAACAATTGGCATGTTTACCTTTACTGTGGCATTCACAGTGCTTGCATTAAACACGGGAAATACCACATTCGCAGTGGTAAATACAGGAATGAAAGTGGTAAATATTCATTTTGTGTGTGCAGCCAGACTACAGATAACTTCCCTGGAGACAGCAGTATATTTACATATAATGGCCAAGCGAAGCAAGGCCCTTAATTGGATGGCATTTCTCTGATACCCATTACTGCAGGAGGGAACCCTTGGGGACTACTATTCAGAACCAGTTAGCAGTAATCATAACACAAATTACAAGCCAGCATAACTAAAGGAAGAGCTATTTTCCATAAGCTTAGACAGTGGCATATATCTTTTAAAGAGAATTCTGAAAACCACAGCCCAGACTACTTGCAGCCATTAAAAAACCCGTGACACTTTCATGATAGGGTGCTAGCCCCAGTGTGTTGGCCAAATTCCAGTCTCTGTGTGTTCTGTTTTCTGTAATTACCCCAGTAGATGGAATTAGATGTGGCATTTTTCCACTTTAAGACTTGATTTGTTAGTGTAATTTAACAGCTGTCAAATTCTGCCCAGAGATGCCTGCATTTCAGTAGTAGGTGGGAGTGATTCTTCTGTGTATGTGTGTTTTACATGCATGTGATGGGACTAAAGGGGCGTAATGTAATGTTAACTGGATGAAACTAAGGAAGATTTAGATTGAATGGGTCAGACCCTGGGCTATGTCTGAACTAAGCTTGGCATAGTCTAAAGAGGGACAAAGGTTTTATGCCAACTTTATGCTTCCTGGATGCTAAGCTAGTGTCTGGACTACTCTACTGTACATCAATTGTTAATTACCCCTAAGGTGACCCAGAAAGTAGGGATTACCATGACAGTTTGTCTTGGCCCAGACCATGCCCTCTACTCTGGGAACTGTAATAGGGGTGGTGGTGTAGAAGGTACTGGGCAGGAGGAATCCTCCACTAGCCAGCTAGCCTGGCTTTACTGCCACTTTGTACTGGGTACTAGCACAGTGCAACTATAAGGGACCAGAGCATAGGCGGGCTGGCCTAGTGGTCACAGCTGGGCTATGGTCCACATGTCAGGGACAGTACTCGATGAACAGGAGTCAGAAGAATCACTAGAGTCAGGGTCAAAGTCAGGCTGGAGTCAGAGACCAGAGATAGTACAAGACTGGAATCGAGAGGCAGGAATCAAATTCAGAGTCAGGCTGGAGTCAGAGACCAGTGGTGGTACCAGGCAAGAACCAGGGTCAGAGTCAAACTGGGATCGGAGACCAGAGATCAGGAGATGAGATCTGGAGTCGTAGCAGGCCCGAAGTCTTTGTTGTTGACCAGACAACTCCCTGGGGTACCCTCCAGGGTTACATAGGGTAGATGGTCAATCAGAGGGCATCAGGGTCACTCTGGGTCCCTTGGGCAGTACTTCCTGTGGCACCTTCTCCACAGTGCTCCCTGGCTGGGGCTCCTCATGGGAATGTCAGCTATCCTAGGCTCTGCAGAGTCTGATTCTAGTTCCCACATCTTTACAGCAACTTAGCTAGGCTAATTTCTAGAATATGTTCCTAACTATGAAATCAGTTGAACTGTAGAATGTTTTCCCAAGAGAATTGATAGAAGACCTCTCTTTGGAGACATTTATAAACAAAAGTACTAGAGGGAACAATCCTATAATGGCCAGGGAAGAAGATCTAGTAGGTCACTTTCATTTCTAATTTCCATGAACCAGCTAATCACATGCAGATACTTCACTTTCCTCTAGTGAGACAGCAACTATACAAGTAATGGCATCTTCTCAGGGCACCGTAATGTTCACAGCTACTTATTTGAAATATATTACATTAGTCCCTTGTGATATGAGGCCATGCTCCAGTGTTATCTGTTAATATTAGTGATGACTTTCACTCAGAGACTTTAAAAAATGGAAATGAATCAGTTTTTTAGAGAAACTGATAGATAAATAAAAACACTGAATCAGAAGAAACATTTTTGTATGTTTTAATTATAGAGCATAGATATTCTGAAATTCTGTTGTGCCCTGCATCTCAAAGCATTTCAAAACATGGATGAATTTCACAGTACAGATTCACAACAGCCCTGTTGATTAGGTAACTATACTATCCCCCTTTTAAAAAAATGAACAAACTATGGCCACAGTCCTGCAATGAGCACTATGTGGGCCAAATCTTGCACCTGGGCAGAGCCCATTGTAGAGCTGAGGGCTAAGCACAGACAGAGAATAAATGACTTGCCTAAGGTCACAAAGCAAGTCTTTGCCAATGCTGGGAATAGAACCCAGATCTCCTAATTCCATTCACTTTAAAAACTATTCTTCCTCCCTTGATATTTTATTTCTGTGTTTAATGGAACATGCGACTTAAAAACTGTGTATTTAAAAACAAACACCCCCTTCCCTCCAATTTCCTTCCCTTTGTTACTATTACTAATAGGCTGCACCTTGATTATGTAGGAATACATCATTTACTATTCACCATTTATCAGTTTTCAGCTAGATGGAGTATTGCTTATGTCACACTTGAGCACACAGAACTGACTAATGAAATTTCAAAATTTTTGAGTGGTAACCCAAGTTGTCTTTTGGCTCCTATTAGTTGCCCTCGTTTTACTCGTCCTCATACAATTCTCTCACTCTTTTATCCAGAACTTCCTGAGGTAGTCTTTACCTCGCAGTTTAGTTACGTCTGTCTCCCAGAAGATACAGAGGTTTAAAATGAAAACAGATAAGGGAAATGCGTCTCTTCTGATGATGCAAAACAGGTTTGATGAGGTCTCTCTCTCTCGTGGCAAAGCTTCAAGCATTGGCCTTTGAGATGACAATAACCTTCAGTCTCTCCCTAGCTTCAGCTTCAGCTGCCATTGGCCAAAGACCTTTAACTCCTTGTGACACAACAACAGCCTTACCATCAAAGACGTGGCTTTCACCTTACTCCTCTTAGCCTTCTACTTTCATTAAGCAAAGTTAGCCTACTGTCCTACTATATCTAAAAATACCAAGCAATCTACTAAGGTCTAGAGCAGACCCTTTACCACAGAGTTCATTTCTACCCCAATCCTAACTTTTTATATACGTCTTACTTCGAAGATCCAGGGATGAGTGGATCCAATTCACGCTGCAAAAGAATTAGTCCTGGGAAGCCTGGGCTGCCAATCTCATTAGTACCCTCTTAAAATCGAGCAGCTTTTTCCACCCTGCTTTTCTATCCTAGGGTCTGAAAATAAATTACTGTTGGCCTAAGGAAAGGTGCTTTATGTCAACTGACTGTCAGCTCAGTAAAGTTTTTCCAGCCAGAGTATGGTGAGAGTATTGTCTCATCCTTCATAGACATGGCCAGAAGGGACCACTGTGATCTAGTCTGATCTCCTGTGTAACACATGCCATAGAATGTCCCCAAAATAATTCCTAGAGCATATTTTTTAGAAACCATCCAATATTCATTTAAAAATTGTCAGGGTTGGAGAAAACACTGCAACCTTTGGCAAGTTGTTCCAATAGTTAATTACACTCACTATTAAAAATTGACACTTCACTTCCAATCTGAATTTGTATAGTTTCAATTTCCAGTCACTGGATCATGTTATACCATTCTCTGCTAGACTGAAGAGCCCATTATTACATATTTGTTCCCCGTGTAGATACTTGTAGATTGTAATCAAGTCACCCCTTAGCTTGACAAAGAGAAGGTTAAATAGATTAAGCTCCTTGAGATTATCATTAAAGCATGTTTTCCAATCCTTTAACCATTCCTGTGGCTCTTCTCTGAATCCTCTGCCATTTATCAACATTCTTCTTAAATAGTGGGCACCAGAACTGGACACAGTATTCCAGTAGCAATCGCACCAGTGCTAAATATAGAGGTCAAAGAGCACATCTGCTCCTATTTGAGATTCACCTGTTTATGCATCTGAGGATCGCATTAGCTCTTTTGACCACAACATCACACTGGGAGCTCATGTTTAGCTGATTCTTCACCACACGCCCCAAATCCTCTTCTCAATCACAGGGTCCCAGGATAACGTCCCCCATTCTGTAAGTATGGCCGACGTTCTTTGTTCCTAGGTCTATACGTGTATATATTTGGCCATATGAAAGCACACTTTCTTTGTGCCCAG
The DNA here is from genome assembly GCA_003942145.1 of Platysternon megacephalum. NCBI lineage: Eukaryota > Metazoa > Chordata > Testudines > Platysternidae > Platysternon > Platysternon megacephalum. The sequence continues at coordinate 1,266,367 of QXTE01000104.1, forward strand.
TTTACCAAGCAATCCAGATCGCTCTGAATCAGTGACTTGTCCTCTTCATTATTTACCCTTACCCCATTTTTTTTTTGTCATCCGCAAATGTTTTCAGGGATGATTTTTATGTTTTCTTCCAGACCACTGACAAAAACGTTAAATAGTGTAGGGCCAACAACTGATCCCTGTTGGTCCACACTGGAAACACCCAGTGATATGATAATACATCCACCTATGATAATTCCCTGTTTACAAATACCTATCAGTTAGCCATTTAACCAATTTAAACCCATTTAATGTGTGCCATGTTAATTTTATATTGTTTTAGTTTTTTAGTCAAAATGTCACATGGTACCAAGTCAAATGCCTTACAGAAGTCTAAGTGTATTACATCAACACTATTATCTTTATCAACCAGACATGTAATCTCATCAAAAATGGATTTCAAGTTAGGATCTATTTTCCAGAAACACATGTTGATTTGCATTAATTATATTACCATGTGTAACGGGTTGTGCTCACCACCATGGCCCCCTCTGCTGGTTGCTCCAGGAATTAGCTCTGTTCATCAGAAGGGCACCCTCCTCTTGTGGTGTCTCACTCTCCATCGCTGCTTCTCCATCGTCTCCGCCATCTATGGGGAAGCACGTCGCTCAGGGACCGCGGCCTCCTCTTCAGGACATGGCCCTCCAGCGGTGCCCCAACTCCGTTGTCTCCCCCCTTCTGGGGGAACCGGCAGTCCTTCGCCCAGCCTCTCACCGCAGTGGCAAACTGCAGCCCCTACTCCAGCCCCTCACTTAGGGGCAAACTGCAGACCTTTGGCTGGCCACTTCCTTTGGCGGCCAGAGGGGCAAAGGGGGGGGGGGAGGGCAGGCCCGCCTCCTACTCTGGGCCCCAACCCAGGGACCCTATAGCTGGCAGCCGCTCACTGCCTCTCCTTCCCCTCTGCCGCTGCCTGCTTTCCCTGGGCCACTTCCCCATAGCCCCAGCACCTAGTCGGACCATGTATTAAGGCCACAGTCTGGGAGCCAGCTAGGCTGGAGCTCTGCTTGCTCCCCTGACCCTGCCCAACACTGCTCTGTCCTAGGTACTTCTCTCTACAGGCAGAAAGTCCTTCTCCCTCAAGTTTGAGGGAGAGACTGAGCTCCTCTCTGCCCTGCAGCCTTTCTCATAGGGCCCAGCCTGGCCCTGATTGGCTGCTTCTAAGCTTCCTCTGATCAGCGGGTTCTGCGCAATCGCTCCAAGGGCTGCTATTAACCTTTTGCCAGCCAGTGAGGGACAGCTGCCCCGTCACACCCTGCTTTAGTTCTTTATTAATCGAGTCCTGTATCAGCCGCTCCATTATCTTGCCCGGGATTGATGTCATGCTGACAGGCCTATAATTACCTGGGTCATCCCAGGTACCCTTTTAAAAAATTGGCACAACATTAGCTTTCTTCCAGTCTTCTAGAACTTTTCCAGTGCTCCAAGACTTATTGCAAATCAACATTAATGTCCAATGAGCTCCTCAGCCAGCTCTTTTAAAACTCTTGGATGCAAGTTATCTTGGTATGCTGATTTTAAAATGTCTAACATTCGTATCTTCTGTTTTGCATCTTCCTGAGATACTTGTGGAATGGAAAGAGTGTTATCATTACCATATGATGAGATTATATCATTTGTTTTTTCCCCCAATACAGAACAGAAATATTAACTGAATGCTTCTGCCTTTTCTGCATTATTATTGATAATTCTACCATTTCCATCTAGTAATGGATCAATACCATTGTTCCTAATATATTTTACAACTCCTTGTTGTCCTTAATTCTGCTTGCCATAGATTTCTTCTTGTGTCCTTTTGCTTCCCTTATCAATTTTCTATAATTTCGAACTTCTGATTCATATTGATTACTATCAACAAATATAACATACTTTCTAAAGCTCATTGTCCAAGATGGTGTGCCCTGGGGGTGTCCCCATTGTCTTTAGTGAGGCTCCACATGGGCACAGGAGCCTACCATCATGGAACAGCTTAGAGGATCCAGCCCTTAAACAGCCTACTACCAAAGGAGCAATTTGAAGGGATTGCTTGGGGACAAGGGCAGCTCCAGCCTCGTCCTGATGGTGGGGCTGAAATGGGCTAGATAGAAAATTGCAGGGGCTGCGCTATACATCTTGTGGGCACACACACTTATTTTTTTTTTTTACAATATGCACTTAAACATATATTTTATCTATGTTACCCTCAAAAGGAGAATAAAAATGTATACAGACAGATCAGTTTTAAACTTTGTTTGTGGCAGCTCACTGCTACAACATTTATTCACAGAAAATGAATAGGAAAAAAACCCTAAGTCAATAAATAAGTAAATAAACTGATACTACTAATAATAACAATATTAAAACTTCTGGGGGGAAATTACTAGTTAAATAATACTAATAGCTAATTACTTTAAATTGGAGAAGGTACTGCATTATATATTAAAATTAACCATTTGCACACAGCAAAGTAGGATATTTGGAAGATTTGGAGTCTCGGAGCCATAGTACAACAACTCACACTGTGGTCAATCTGGAGCAGGTGGTCTCAATGATAGAGAGGGTTAACTGAACACAAGTGCTGTAGGAGGTGTTACCTGGACACCTTCCACTCTGTCCTCCATCCTTAGTAGCAGCTGGAGGAGGCAGTGGGTGGAAATGGGGATGGATGCTGGGTCTGTGCTGCTCCTGAGCCCCAGACAGTTTGAAAACCTAAGCCTGGGCCAGAACCATGTACAGCTGCAGCAGGCACATGGCAGGGAGCCGCATGCTGGGGCTGTGAACTAGGCAGGGAGGAAGCAGGGGTGAAATTTCAGATTTTCTTAAGTAAGAGGCAACTTTAACAGTGATTCCAGAGGCTACTTAGGCACCTGAAAACTCTAGGTTTTTTTGCAAATAATTACTTAGAAATTAACTGAGTGGAGCACTGTATCTATTTCCTGTATAAAGAAAGAAAAGATATATACACACCAAATAAAGCCATATTTTCAATTTATATGTAAATTTAGAACAATCAGGAGATAATACGGCAAGATATTTCCAATCCTAAATTGGGAGATATCTATGTTAAGGCTCCAAAACTGATATCAGAAACACAACTTTGATACTTTTTACACTGTCTTTAGTAGAGATAAAAATAAATAAAATCTGCTTACTTTCTGTAACATACACATTCTGTGTTACTGTCATTATCTACTCTATTTTAGTCAATTGTATTTCACGCCACTAAAACATATTTACTTAATTTTAACATACGTGGTTAAGATTTTTTCTCTCTTTTATTAAGAACGGGAATTTATTTTTCTAATTATTTTGGCATTTATGTTTATTGATCACAGTCATGTACTTGACTCACTAACATTTGACTCCATCATTACTATTAATATCAGACTTGGAACCACATTTATTTTTGTACAAATTCGAAGTTATTTTACAGATATAATTAACAATGCAATTTGAAACTAAGCGAGCTTCATCTGCACAGTATCTAAAGTGATGTGTTTAGATACATTTTTTTTTAAAATCTGGCACTGCTAAGAGGAGTACAAGCTAAATTTACATTCTAGAAGGATACTATTATTTGATTGTACTATTTTAAATAATGAATGACAAAGCACAATATGGTAATAAAAGTAATAATGCTAATTACTCCAGCCATGACAACTTAGGCATTTTAGAACTCACTACTCAAAGAATTAAATTTAAGCATAAGAGAGAAATAGAAGTATGAAATGCACAGACTAGTCAAAAACCCGATATAACAGTACTGTAATCCTTATTGAACTTTGAAAGAATAAAATTACAGAGAATATATGTGCATTGTGCATTTCGACAGGAAGTAGCAAGAGTAAGTGAGTGTTGGCGGGAGTGTGTGTGGGAGACTGTGTGTGTCCCTGAGTGTGTCAGTGCGCTGTCTCTTTAAGATGAGCACTCGGGAGCCTGAATGCTTGTTCAGTACAGCAGCAGCTCCCACTCCTGAGCAGGGGCACCAGCACAGACATACTCCCCCCCAGCCCAGCTCAGCGGAGTCCCACTTGGGCAGGGCCACCTCTAGCATCAGCGAGCTTCCCCAGTGCTCCTCCAGTCATGGATCATTCCCCCACCCCCGTGCTGCCCCTGCTTGGGGATTTACCATAGTATAATATCCCCTTTTCAGATGTTTCTTTCAGAGTTCTCTTTGAGTTAAGGATTCTGTTTACAGGGTCAGCTCCACTTGCAAACCAAATCTAGTATCACTTGTTCTAGAGAGGTTACCTTTCTAAAGTTTTTAACTCTTCAGCAACATTTTCTAATAAGGCTTGCCTCCTGTCTTAGTTTTTTCAAGGCTGTTTTAGGTACTGTGCATTCTTTTAATCAAAAGTGCTCTACTGAGTTCCATCAAAACCCAGAGACAGTCCTCTCTGCCTTGTGTCCTTCTCAAACCACTGAGAAATGCTCAGAAATGTAGGCCCAAGTATCAAAGCGTCATGAAGCTCTGCTTAAAAGGTAACAAGATTTTTGAGATGACTTCAGCTTCTTCCTTTATTTTGAAGAGACAGGGAGAGCGAATAAGGCCCATGTAAATGTTATTGAAATGGATGAAAATGAACATCAGCCCTGCTTAATGCTTAGGACAGGCCTGTTCAAAAATTGTCCCTCACTGTTAATTTCTTGTAGTTTGCATGTTCTCTATAAAATGTATTCAATTTATTTAAGACTGACACTTTTTTCTTTCTCTAACGACTTCTACTTTAGTAAGGTTTCTGTTCTCTCCCAGATTTTAATTTTAATTATTAAAAGTGCTGTGATATTCATAACTCGGAGAGCTAGCAGGGACTTGGAGAAAAGTTGGGATACCACTCAGAAATTCTGCAATTTAATTGTTTGCACCTTTTTAATTGGAACATCAGCAAAAACTCCTCTAGTTTGAGGCTCAACTTGTCACTGCAGTAATACAGCCGTGGTAAGAGAAAATATCTATTCTCTACCTGGTTCTCGAGCACCATTTATTTAATTAATGACTTGTTGTGTACCCAGTGTCATAGCATCTGGGTATGTGACATAGATTAAATGCAGCCATTTATTTAATTAAATATTCCACACAAATTCTGTCCACGTTTTTCTTACAAATCTAAATTTTGGGCCTTAATTACCTAGCACTGGCCCAGATCATCCTCTCCCATGGCAAAAACATATCAAAGGGAGGGGATCTCAATGAGGATCTTTTTACAGAGATTCCCACATGGTGTTCCATTTGGTAGCAGAGTCCTCTCGTGGAAAAGGCCATGGGGTCTGTCCTCAAAACTGGTGCCTGCAGAACCCTGGGAAGCCAGGATCATCTGTACAGAGGCCTGGGGGCTCTATATTTGCACCCCATCTGCCTGGCTCCTTAGCAACACGTTGCCATTCTGACAGGGCCACTCCCTGAGTGTGACTGCCCCAGGGATCACATAGGGCTCTACTGACAGAATAACACCAGACTCTATCAACGCTTCTGACTCATTTCTGTGAGGTTGGAAGAAGGAGGATATGTCCCCCAGCTCTTCTTGTCCTCGCCTCCCTTTGGCCTGCACAGTCTACCCCTCCTTCTGCTATGTGGATCCCAGATTGCTGGGACAGACCAATGCAGAATCCAGGTGGGAGGCAGATAATGCCACGGGACCGCTGAGGGCCCAGTCTGTGTAGAATAAGGAAGATCTGCACACAGTGGGTCTCCTCCATGCATGGAGCTACAGGGCACAATATGTGCCAGTGTCTTTTTTTTTTTAGGCAGCTATTTCATTATCAATATAAACTTATCTAGAATATCATATGATATTTTTCTCATGTGCGGTGTTATCTGCTGTGCTAGATAAAATCAGCATAGTGATGTTGTGAACCACAGATGGCTAATAAAAGTTTTAATATAGATTTGTTGAAAAGTAATATTTTCAGTCACGTTTCAGTCATGTGTATCTGTTACATAAAACCCAAAGGGCATCGTTTTTTCTTTCATTTGGCACAGACAGGGCTATTTGATGCTTTTATTTTTGTTAATGTTGCAGTCCAGATTACAATATTAATACTGATTGAGTCACAGTATTGCAATCAGTTTGATGCTGTAGATGGTGTGAATTGATTAATCAGGGCTGTGGGGATAGGAAACAATTTAATGCACAGAGTACATTGTGTTTGTGTTGGAACAAAAGCGAGAAAGTCAGATTATATTTTATTTATTTAAACAAACATACTGCTCCTTAGAACAGAACTGCTGTGGTTAGTGGTGTTTAGTTGGGTTCTGTGTCATTTTTCTCACAACTGCAAGTTCTTGTGAATTTGTGTTTAGAGTCAGCTTTGTGTTTGATTACGTTCTCTCCTAATCTGTGTGTCCCATTTTATTTTTGTTCCAGGTGTCCTTTGCAGCCATTGGTGTATGAAACTTTAGGAACTGTACAGAAACTAGGCTTTCATTTTCAAATCAATCCAGTGAATACCTATGTACTGTTTATTTTAATTGGGTGAGTTATTTGGGGTAAAATTTTCAAAAGCATTTACAATTTTTAATAGTCTAAGTCCCATTTTCAAAAGTGTCTTAGGCTCCTAGGAGCATGAGTCCTACTGACTTTCAGTGAAATGTAGTTTCCTAAAGGCCTATATAATTTTTTTTGGAAATAGGACTTGGGTGCTTTTGAAAATTATAGCCTCCATCTAGCTCTAAGTTTTGTGAAGGCATTGTATGGGGACAGTATTGGAGTATTGATTGTCTATCCTATCTTCACATTAAGTCCCATTATATTTCTCTTGTGTTTCTACATTCAAATAATATGAACCTATGATTTGCTAGCGATGCAAAATGTCACATTGCTTGAATAATGACATCTAAANAAGGAGATATAAGGAACTGTAGGGGGGGGGGGGGAAGATAAGCATGGAGAAATAGTTTTACCTTGTGTAATGGCCCATCCACTCCCAGTCTTTATTCAAACCTAATTTGATGGTGTCCAATTTGCAAATTAATTCCAATTCAGCAGTCTCTCGTTGGAGTCTGTTTTTGAAGTTTTTTTGTTGTAATATTGCGACTTTTAGGTCTGTCCACTTACATTCAAGAGAAAGATGTTTCATGCGTGTGTAACAGAGAAGCCATCACGGTCAGACCCAATCAGTGTAGTTTGGGGACAGGGAAGGTTAAAAGTTCCTCAGACATTATGGCCAAGAAAGGGAAAAATTGGTTGTCCAAAAGAGAAAAGGCTATAAAATTCAGAGAAATTTTGGAATACCACTGAGTCTTCCATTTCACTTAAAAGCCTAGGATGAGAAAGCAAGCAGAATGGAAGGAGTTAAAGAAGTGAATCAGCAATGCTCTATGTAAAGGGAAGCAGAACTGGGCTTAAGAAAAAAAACACCTAAGTGGTAATAATGCTGGTGAGAAGACGTTTTTCTTTAAAATATTCATAATATATGTAATCATGGTCCTAAGTTTTTTATTATTAATCTGATCTTGGATGTCAAAAAAAGAGAATTTATGCCATTGGTAGAAATGTTTCTGGTAATAGCTATAGAGTTTTTCATTTCAGTCCACTGAGGAGGACATGGGATAAAACAGGTACAACAGGATATGGTATGAAAAAGCAAGCTAAAGTACATGACTGCAAGTGCAATTGTCCAGAGATAATAAGACTATGGGAAGGGAGTTTAAGCACAAAAATGCATGTCAGAATAACTGATAAGCAGGTGTTGGGTATTAAATCTCTTTTTGGAACAGATGGAATCAATGCAGAAGGGCTGCCAATGTTCTGGTGAGAAACCAGATAGAAATATGTGAGGGACTTCACAGTAGAGGTAAAGGGGATAAGAGAATATGGGAGGCTCTGCGGTAAGCATGAGAAGAAAAGAACAGCTGAAATAAACAGGCAGTGAAACAAGAGGGGTATATGTAGTACAATAAACAGGTGGCATAAGAAAGGGTTTAAAAATAAAGTAAAAATGGAAAACATCAGGAAACAGAGTTAAATTCCATTCAGATTCAGATAATATGAAGTTTGTATTTATATATTCAGGAAGCATGAAGAAGGAAATAAGAGGTTCAGTAAGGGTAGGTGCATCAGAGGCTTAAATTAAGTCTGGTGGAGGCAGAAAATAAGGCTTAAATACTTGACTAACCTAGATTAGTAATTTTCAACCTCTGGTTAGCGGACCTTTGGGGGTCCGTAGACTATGTCTAAGTTTTCCTAAGTGGTCCGCACCTCCATTTGAAAATTTTTAGGGGTTCACAAATGAAAAAAGATTGTAAACCACTGACCTAGATTGTTTGGAAGGGTTTAGGAAGAGTTGTTTTGTAGGAAAAGGAGAGCATGTGGTTGATTCAAGAACATTATGTCCTGTAAGAAATATAGTTGAGAATAAGAATCATTATCATTGATAAAAAATAATTCTAGAGGCTTTTACTATAAAATGCTTGATCACAGGAAGCAACATGATGGAGAGAACCTAACTTAAATTAAAACACCTGAACAGTACAAACTTATACGAGAACTAAACTGGGGTATTGTAAGTAGATGAGGTCAAAGAAAGTAAGGATGATAAATAAAGATCAGCAAACAAGACAAATACATTCTTGACTCATTAATGTGATTGAATGGGGAGCATAAAGAAAAGTTGTAGAATATTAAAATGATGCAAAACGTAAGAAAAGCAAAGGAAAGAATGAGAGACTTATACAGGAGAGCAAAATGCTCAAATAAAAGAGGCTCCTAATACATTTTGACGAGTATCTATAGAAAAACAAAGACTTGTTTACCTCAATATTTAAAAAAAAAAAAAAAAAAAAAAGAATGGAGACAATTGCCATAGAAGATACAGGATTAAAAAGGTCTCATCTCAGTGTTCATTTTTACATCCACAGATGGTAGCATGTGTATTGATGGCTACCCAATTTGCATGTAGAATGGGTGATGTAGATAGATGGCTACCTGATTTAGAAAAAACCAAAGTAATACTTTAGAAAGTGATAAATATTTTAAGGGTGAAATCCTGGTTACACTGAAACGGTATTTGCCATTGACTTTGGTAGAGCCAGGATATCATTCTAAATGATCTGAATAGTTTCGGGGAATAGAACAAGGAAAGATAAGAGACAGGCAATTCAGACGACACACATGCAAGGTTTATAGGCAAAGACCTAATTAAAAGTAAATTAGAAAAACAATCAGTAATAGGGAATATATTGGCAGTAATGCTACAAATCACTGACCAGGAAAATAATTTAATGTTTGACCCATGACAACCTTTCACCAGCAGTTAGTAAAGCACAATCGATAAGAGTAGAATGCACAAGGACATTTTATAATATTCAATATACACAAGAGGAAATGCTCCCTGCACTGCAGACTAATGTTGGTGAGTCATCACTAGAGTGCTATGCCCAGCTGAAATCTGCTTTTTAAAGAAGTCTGTAGAAGAAATGGAGACATCGCAGGAATGGTCAAGCTGCATGTCAAATGTAGTGTTATAAACTCCAAGTGTGCTGTATGGGTGAAATCCTGATCACCATTGAAGTTAGTGGCAAAATTCCCATTGAATTCAGTGGAGCCAGGATTTCATTCTGTGTTTAACAAATGATAGAGAGACAAGGCGGGTGAAGTAATATCTTTTTATTGGACCAACTTCTGTTAGTGAGGGAGACAAGCGTCCAATAAAAGATATTACCTCACCCATCTTGTCTCTCTAATATACTGGGACAAACACGGCTTCAATAACACTGCATATAACAAATAATAATCCACTACAGTGAACTGAAAATCTGTTGTTCATGAAGGTTAGCATCAGCTACAGAATGCTGGCGTTAATTGGAAAGGACGGACATGTATGGGGAGTTTCTGGTCCATATCCTCAGCTGGTATATATCATCAGAGAGCTCTGTGAAACCAATAGAGCTACTTCTGGATCTGGCCCATTGTATCTCCATTATGTCTAATTCTCTGTTCAGCATTTTGAAGTTAATTATTTTACTTGAATTCATATTCACATTAGCCTTGTATCTAAATTTACATAATATTATATATCCACATTTTTAAGCCTATTTCAAGGGCTTAAGTGAGATGTGTGTGGCTCATGGTCCTGGTACTGGTTCCCTGCACAGACTTGAATTTCACCCATAGAACAAAGAATTAAGCTGGAATATGTGCTGAAAACACCTTTTATCAAGAATTACATTTTTTTATTTTTAAAGGTTCCTTTTAGCATCAGTGGACAACAAAGTATTGTGCTTGCTAACTGCTGTGTTTGTGGCAATTGCATCTTTGCTGGTGATGCTTCCGGCTTCATATCAGTGCTGCATTTTGTTAACAAACACAGTTTTCCCAGAGCATGTCCCCTGTTTTGTGAAAAGCATATTTGCAAAAATTAAAAAAATAGTTATTTGTGTTGCAATCTTAGACTCTGCAGAATATTTATTGTAATTTTTTAAAATAAAATAGCTGGAACCATAGTAAATATCTTCATTAATTACCATTTGAGAAAGTAGCAGACACAATTCTTCCATTAAAGTTCAAAGCTGAGCTAAATGAGATGTTATCAATTATAATCTATTGCTAGTTAAGATTGAACAGGATTTTCAGCTTTTTCATTAAATAACCCTGAATCATTTGGGGGGATGGATAAAACCTCCGCTACTTCACATCACATCATGTTGAAACAAGATTTATGTTTTGTCAGCTAAGATGTGATTTAAATATAGGGCCCTATCCTGCTGTCATTAATCAGGCCCTGATCCTTAGCTTTCATGCTTGTACAGTTGAGCATGTACAAAAGTGTTTGCAGGGTTGGGGCCTCGGGCAACACTTATAATTAAGTTAATTGGAGTTTTGATTGCAGGATAAGGTATAATTTCTTCTTTACCAGAAAATGAAANTCTGCCAAACTGCCCTGGAGGAAAATTCCTTCCTGACCTCAAATATGGCGATCAGCTAAACCCTGAGCATGTGGGCAAGACTCAGCAGCCAGACACCCAGGAAAGAATTCTCTGTAGCAATTCAGATCCCACCTCATCTAACATCCCATCACAGGCCATTGGGAATATTTACCGCTAATAGTCAAAGATCAATAGATGTTTTTTCTTAAAGTAATTGAAAATATGCATCATTTAGGATGGAAAGGACCTCACAGTGAGAATTACCTGGTCCCCATCTGTCCTGTGGCAAGATTCATTTTATTATTCTAAACCATTCCTACTACAGATGAGGTCTAAATTTCTATATCCGTAATGTTGATGCCACAACTTTAACTGTTCTTGTAGTGGATGCATAGAAGGAATCTTGAGATTGTGGATGCAGTTTTGTTGTCCTTTGACCTAATCTAGACAAATAAAATATAGTTTTACAAGCAAGTTTAGCTAGCCTGCATAGTATTACCTTTATTTTAAAGTGCGAAGAGCATTCCGTACTACATGTGTGAATTTATGACTCGATCCTTCAGATACACTAGGAAATATACCAACTGCTGACAGTGGGTAGCAGCAGTGGATGTAGTTGTATCAAGACTGGAAATGTTTTAACTGTAAATGAAGTGGAGTCAAATTGTGCTCAGCACAATCTCAAAAAAATATGTTTGAGACTTCTCTGATATACAGTACTTACTTCCATTTTCTCTTTTTATACTCATGAAAAGAACTAACTAGAAAATGATGACATTGAAATACTTTTAAAGTTCATAGATTTTAATATAGAACATAGAAAGGAAAAGCAAAGCACTTCAGGCAATGTAATACAAACCCCTCTGCCCAATCCCCCTTCCAAAGTGTTCATTTTTAAAACTCTAACAGAAGCTGCAAATTTGATGGCAATCTGAATTTTCCCTGTTAATTGAGCTCTTGGATTCATATCAGGGCTCTGTAAAAGAAAACCCATTAAAAAAAGTGCCAACCACCTGGGGCTACATTTTAAGGGAATGAAGGTAAAAGCACATTGGGGTCAAAGAAAGGAAACAAGAATGGAGTATGTTGGGGACTAGATTGGAAACAGGCGAGTTGGTGGATTGGGGTGTAATGTCAGCTTAGTTGGATGTTAAATAAGAAGAGGGAAAAAGAGTAGGGGTGTTGCAAGAAATACTATTGTGTGTGTGAATGGAACAATTGAGCTTCGTCATTAATCCCACACGCTATAAAGAAAATGGAGAGGGTTTCATTTAAACTAACAAAGGACGGACATTCAAACTTCAGGCTCCAATTTCATTCTGAACCCTCACCTATGGGATGCTGTTCTGAAACCTTTACAATCCCTGGGCAATATGGTACCAGCAAGAAAAGAAGCTTTAAATCTGATTTTTGCCTATATAGTTGTTATACCAATAAAAACCAGCAGGATCTTATTAAGAGGGATAAGGCAAAGATGCCACATTTATTGTAAATATAGTAATAATATAAAAGATAACAGTAAACAACGTTGTTTGGCTACTTATTCCTATGATTACTTATATATATATATATATATCCATTCACACAATCATTCATACAAGTTCTGTGTAGATATCATAGTTACCAGCCTAAAGTTGCTTGTGACAGAATACTGGCCAGGTATCCTGAACACAAGAGAAGAGCGAAGTCTGGATCAGGTGCACCTGATGCTCCTGGAGGCTGGCAGCAGAACCATAGACTCAAAGACTTATTCTTCAGAGTCCAGTTTTATAGGGATTTTTCCCTATGTTAGTTCATGGAAGTTGTTTCATTCTGCTGCTGTTAAATCAATCAGCAGGTGGGTGGCTCCATTCTGTCTTCTTTTCTTTGAGGTGCTGGGGTGGATTCCAGTTTGCCCTCCAGGGGGTCATCTGGTTGATTCCACTTGACACCTTCTTCAGCCGATGGATACTCCCTTTCTAGGCTGGCACCTCCCTAACCATTTATGTACATCAAGCATTCATCAACATACATTCCATTTAATCACAGAGGGTGGGGATCTGTTCCTAGGAGCCCTTGCTGGTACAATAAAGTGAAAGTCACTTAATGGCTTATAGCTCACAGCAGGGGTGGTAACATAGTGTTCACAGTAGCTTACAAGTTTTAACAGAAGACCCAAAAGATGTGGGGGGACAAATTGTGGGGGGTCACTGTCACTTGGGGGAATCACTGTTAGTACCTTCTTTAATATCCCTACATAGTGAGATATTAATCATTTGCCCACATCACCAAACCATTTACTTTTACATTTCTCTCACTGCTTTTCCTTTCCTCAGAGCCACATTTTCATTAATCTTTGGAGATTTGACCATTGTGAAATTAGACTTGAACTTCGTGTAATTGATAATTGGAGAGGCAAATATTTCCTGTGAATAGGCTCTGCTCGGAAATGAGAATTTCCTATGGTCTTTCCCCCCTCCTATTCTAATGCAACCCTTTTGGCATTTGAAACATTTAATTGCAATCAAACATTTCATGCTGCGAGAACCAGAGTAATGGGAGTGGAAAGCTGAAAGAGTAACCATACAAAAGAGAACAGTACAGTATTTCCAGAGAGCAGTCTATTTGCATTCATAAATGAATTGATCACAATAGCTGGAGAAGGACCACGATGGAAGCAAGCAAGAAAATAATAATATTCAATGGGATATTAAAATTATCCTACTATCCTCAGCCGTGTAAAATGACAGTCTTATAGCTAATGGTTCTTCCCTGAGGTTGATGAGGTCAAAAAAAGGGAAAAGTCTTAATATTGTAGTATGAACAATGAAAATCACTTTAACTAAACTGGCCAACTTCCAATGTCATTGTCATCACATTCTGTTCTATCAAAACATTTCATAAGATCTCCTATCTTTATTCCAGAATTGCCATGGATGGTGGCCCCTTTTCTTAGTCTATGCGGAGATCTCCATCTAGATGTAGAGAAAGCTTTACTTGAGTATGGTTATAGGCAGTTGCAGTGAGAAGAACATAAAACTGAGGATGTATAAATTAATCTACTTTTTCAGTAATTTTGAGTATTCTCACCCACTTTATAACAAGGAGCTTCCAAAAAAATTCCCCTTTAGTTTGTGATCAAACCCGAGTATCAGACAGCATGTGCTCATATAGAGGAGAGGGACATGGGAAATCTATTTATTTGTTTTCCGCTTTAAACAAAGAAATGTTTTATCTTAATTATAAACAAGGAAAGAGGCCTTGGGTAAACAAAATTAGATTAGTTAACTTTTAAAATGTCTATGTATTGTTCCGGGAAAAATATGCTTATAATACGGAACAGTGTTCCGTTTCTATAATTTGAAGTGGGAATGGGTGGGTTTTTAGGGCAGATATGAGCAGCTTCTGAAATCTGATCCCATCTACAGGCCAATGCTTTACTCTTCAGAAATATTGAGAGATCCAGGTGTAAGTCATCTCTGAGTGAGACAATTTAGCTATATTTAGAGTGTAATAGCAAAACCAGGAATTGAATTGAGGTCTTCTTAGTTCAGTTCCTTATCCACAAGACCATCCTTTCCTGAGGAGTGCTCAGGCTCCACTTTGGGAAACATATGGGCAGCTCGAGGGTGCTCGTTTAACACTGTGTCATTCCATCACTGCCACTGTGTGGTTGACTGGTAGGATGGGCTAAATATGGTGCTGCTGAGACCATATTCCCTCAGAGGAAGGGAAATCATCCCAACCTATAGGTTTGGTGGGCGAATTATAACATGAGTGTCTCAAGAACCCCCAAGAATCCCCTCCTGCACATCATTGGGAATTCCCATTCCTACTATTGTACACAGAGTTTTTACCCTGCCCCTATCCCAGGGTAGTCAATAGGCAGACTGCAGGCCAAATCCAGACCACCAGATGCTTTTGAATGGACTCCAAAATCTTTTTATGTACTTATTATTCTCATTATTGTTGGGGTTTTTAAGGTATTTTCTCTGGAGATTGAACTTTGACTATACCTTGACCAAGAAATTTGGACCTTGAAAAAAAATAATTAACTACCTCTGCTATCCCATGCTGTCCTTCAGTTTGATTCTCCAGTGAATCCTAATCAAATAAGCCTCTTTTTAGTTCTGCAATTGGAAATGTTTAAGGTGATAAATCCGGCTGATTGAAAGATCAAATACAAGGAGAGACTGGCGTACAGAGGACATGGTGTGCTTATTATCAATAATATTTTATTACATTGTTATTATCAATGAGCCAGATCTAGATGTTGTTAATTTATCTTCAGCGGTAGTTTGGGCTTATCTGGGATGGAGTCCAAACTGAGTGAGGATTTCAAGGGCTAGATCCTCAGTTTGTTCATATCAGTGTAATGCCATTGAAGTCAGTGGGGGTATATTGATTTATATCAGCTGGGAATTTTGTCCATTAATAATAATTGTCTCACATATAGCCAAGGCTAATAATGGATTTTTCAGTTCAGAAAAAAAGTCATTTTGAAATTTTTCAGTGAATCAAAAAGTTTGTTTTTTAAACAAACTTTTCATTTGGGGTTGCATGAAACATTTCATTTTGATTTTGAGCATTTTTAAATGTTTTACAAATAAAATTAAAGGAAATATCAAATGAGAAATCATTCTGAATCAAAGAATCAATACCTTTTTTACCAGAACAAATTCAGTGAAATAAACACGAATTTGCAAAATCTTTGTGTTGCCGAATCTCTATTTTTCACTGAAAAAAGTTTGGGTTAAAATTTTCTTCCCAGCGTTAGTAAGGCATACATAAAAATGGCAAGGGAAATTTGTGGAAACACAGCAAGGTAAAAACATAAACCATTTTATTAATGTGATATATTTTAGTGGATGTCTTCAAATATTTCAGATGTGCCGCTTGATGCCCTGACCAACCACTGAGACTGCTCACTGCCACCTTTATTACAAACTATTTTGATGAATAATAGAGTGTGAGAATATCACTTTTTAGTACCATCATCAAACTTGTCTATGTTCAGTCTTTCCAGTTTCATCTGATCTGGACATGGTTGAGCTTATGAATAATATTGTGAAACATTCCAACAAGTGGAAGGACTGAAAATAGAGCATCTAATGCTTTGGTGGGACGGATTTTTTATGTTTATAAATCCAGTGGCATGCTAATAACAGTAAATATTTAATTGGTAAGAAAAGATGTCCTTATGTACCCTTCTGAAATAATAATAATAATAATAATAATTAATAATTAATACAAATATTAGTGGCACGAAAGAACTACCAACTTCAAAACAGAGAGAGATGTCATACACTTTCCATTGACAGGTTCAAAAATGGGTAGTTGTATGTTAGTTCCCCAGTTGTTCCACAAGGTGGCAGTAATAAGATATGGAACTGCATTACTGATACTTGTAAAGGATTGTTAATATAGAGATTGCTCCTCAGGTCACAATGTAATGCTATTTTCTGCCTTTGCACTATAAAATATCTCATATTGAATGCAGATTTTTTTTAAATGTCTAGAAGGATAAAGACAGACAAAAACACTTTTTCACTTAGAAGTGGAAGTCACTTGAAGGAATTTGTCAGTGAAGAGAGAGTTTAGGGATATATGTGAATTGGCATATAGTTGAAGACTAATATTAACCTTCACATTTCAATTAATATTGTAGTAACATTCTTTCTTATTGCCTCTTGACCAGAAACATTTGAGTGGTCTTGTGCCAATTTTCTCTTCACTGAATAGGGATGTGTTAAAATATTTTTGTTCTTTACTAATAAAAACCTTAATTAATATAATTTGACTCTTTACAAGCTTTGAGATTCTGAAACAAGCCAGAGGAAATTAATTATCAGGACCTATATTAGGAAAGCTGTCTTGAATTTTTCTGAGCTGAGTCCCAGGCAGCCTCCTTTAAGAATAATCTTGTGGTCAAAGCATGGGGCTGGGACTCAGAAGGCTTGGGTTCAATTCCTGGCTGTGTTACAAACTCAGTACATGCCCTTGAACAAGTTACTTAATTTCTCTTCAGCTCAGCTCAGCTCCCCACCTGTGAAACGGGGATGATAATTTCTCTCCTTTGCCTTTGCTTATCAGGCCAGGAACTGTCTCTTGCCATGTGTATGTGGAGTGTCAAGGACAGTGAGGCCCTGATCTCAATCACAACATCTTAGTTCTATTGTAATATAAATTACAATTAATAATCATCATCAAACAGTGTCATTCTGCCCATACTGTGGATTTGACAGTAGGAAGTGCTAACTGGTGCAACTAAGACCACACTCTGTGAGACATCAAGAGCCTGATTTTGATACCTTTACACATGTTGAGTAGTTCCTTACTCCGCCATAGTCTCATTGAAATTAAGAGTGTCAGAATCTGATGTCAATTTACCTGTCCATAACGTCTACACTTTATTATGCACTTCAGTGAAGTTAGTATGTTAGTCTTCCAGCCACTTTCTGTACATAAGATTTATTCAAGACTAGCGTTTTAATACTATATTTTAATATATATAAGTAATTCTGATTCAGTATACACACTAGGATTTCAGTTACTGTCTATGCAACACTAAGCAAGCCAGATATTCTCTCTGTATTAGAGGTTTCCCATTTGTAAAACTGATATAAAATTACCTCACTTGCAAGGAAGTTCAGGAGTAATTTTTATTTTATTTTATTTCCCCATTGTTGTCTTGGGGAAAAAACAGTCAGTTTACCCAGTTATGTCTTATTTAAAACAAAAGGCTAGGCACAAATGAAGTATTATCGAGGGTCTGATCCAAAGCCTATTGAAGTCACTGGAAAGACTTCAGTTGGCATTGTATCAGGCCCCAATTACACGACAGAGACTGTCTGCCTCAATATCCAGATTAGTGTCTTTAATGGCCCTAATTTTGTTCTGAGTTTTCAGTGGGAACTGAAAAATTATGTAGGTAGAAAAGAAGTTGTTCTTAGATCAGTGTTTCCAGTGCTTTGGAATGAAATTGTCTGAACAGGTAGCAGAATAATTTAGGGCCAAATCCTCAGTAGGTGTAAATCAGCAATCATCTGCTGGAGACTTACAACACATAGTGTATGCTTTGGAGTGACAGCAATTTAGATCAGCTGAGAATCTGGTCCTTTGTGAACTGAGTTTTAAAGATAACTAAACCCTTGTTCTTTTCTAGATGAGACTGTAAATTAATTTGTCAGCCAGTATTGCAGATTGAAGTTAAGTTGGGGTGAGTGTGAGAACTTAGAGATAGGTATTGATTGCAAAAGTATACAGAAGGCTGAGAAGGACAGGTAGGAACAGCTTATTTTGAAGAAATTGGAAGAAGAGCGGCTTCAAGTCCCCAGTGCACTTAAACATGTGCCTTACTTGAAGCACATGTGTACTTCCATTGACTTCAATGGGACTACTTGCATGCTTAAATTTAGGCGTATGCTTAAGTACCTTGCTGAGTCAGGCCCCTAATGATGAATTAAGACAGTACTTTGGAAGTAAATTATCAATACACACACTGTTGCAGCCTAAATGACCTAACCAGAGATTTAATGAAAGACAATCTATGATATTTCCACACCCCGATCATCATTATAATCTGAGTTAAAATCTCATCCTTTTTCTCACATTCTTCCCAACATAAGTCTAATGTGCACATATTTTGGGGAGTGTCTTGAAATAAGTGCCTTCTGGTTCATAACAAAATCAAAACATCCTTCATATTCCTTTTCACAATCATCCACTGTGTTATGTGTTATGAAGCATACCCACAGAATAAAGTAGTAATAAGGAAAGATGTGTTCAGAATTTTAACTGGGGCAGCCTAAAAAGGGTATAGCGTTTCTCTGGCTTGTGCATCGTGGCATGGAAAAAAAGCAGCCTTAAGATTTATATTTAGAAAAATGGGTTTAATTAGTGTATTATTCCCTTCTTTAAATAGAAGAAACACAACCATAAATTAAAGTGAACAAGATGTCTTTTTGTTTGCATTAAATAGTGAAAAGTAATTTCCTGGGACATGCTTTACCCCGCTGATCTTGATTTCTTTCCCCTTTAATTTGCCATCTTTTGGTCTATAACACTATATAGGCTTACAGCTTGGGGTCTTTGTCCTCAGTGACACAGGCCTGATACAAAGTCTATTGAAGTCTGTGGAATGACTCCTACTGACTTCCATGGTCTTTGGCCTGTGGCCGATATGAGTAAATGTTTTCTACCTACACTAAGGCAAGCAAACCTACTGAGCCAAAGTTTGATCTCATCATACCATACAACATTGAAATCAACTGTGAATAAAGAATTTGCCCTGCCTTGTTTAGTATACTAAAAGTGCATGCGAATTTTTGTTCCAGTTATGTAACTACTTTTCTGAATAACCCACATCAACTCATTTCTTTTGTATTATACTTACAGTACATGATGTACTAGAGGAAGCACATAGTTATTTCTTGCTTTACATTACTCCAGTAGCACACTGGAGAAAAAAAACATAAAGACTTTCATCTGTAACCAAAGCATCGCTTTTATTGCATTTAATAATGGCTCTTAACCTCTACCTTTATAACAGCTTCTAGAGTGCCTGAAATCTTCAATATCTGTAGCAGCCAGAACCCTTCATTTTACCTTGACCTGCATGCACTTGTCCAATTGGAGGGAAATGCAAAACAAAACAAATTACTTTGATTCTTGGAAAACCACATTCTCCCTATAACAGCAGTTCTCCTTCTTTCTCTCCACTGTCTTTCTTCTGTCCTTGCTTATCCCCACTATGACTAGGAGGGTTTTTTTTTGTTGTTTTTTTTATCTTGTGTCCTCCATCTAATGTAGATTATAAACTTTTTGAGGCAAGGATTGTCTTCCCACGTGTTAGTAAGTAAAGCGCTATGCACAGCTAAATAAACTAATTAATTAATTAAATATTGTCATCAGAGTTTGAGAAACTGAGAATTAGCTGATTGTTAGTAACAGCTGATTCAAATGTGATAAAACAAGGTATGTGCCTCTGTACAACACACCTGTATACTCAGTTGCCTGAAAATAGGATTGTTCCATTTAACAAAATTTGGAGGGTACTCCTGATTGGTCTCTTAGAGCTGAACATAGTATATGTCTCTAGTTTTCTACTTTAAGGGCCAGCCTTGGTTTTGAGTAGTACCTTAAGTAGTCCCATTGTAACTCAGCATGAGCAAGGGTGACAGGATCTTGCATAGGTTTTTGACTCTTACTCCTCTACTTCGATTTGCTAACTCATCTTTTCAAGTGTCCATTTTCCTTGGTTCTGGATGAATCAATAGATAAAGGAAAATTCTGAGAATGATTTTTCTAATGCTCCAGCAGTTTGCCAAGTCAAACCAGAATTAACAGACCCCTAATTGCTTTAATTGTTGTTCTTTGCTACTTTTGATCAATGCAGCAGGTGTCAATTTAGTGGGTCTAGTGAAGACCCGTTAAATCGATGACAGAGCGCTCTCTGGTCAACCCCAGTACTCCATCTCTCTGAGAAGAGTAAGGTAAGTCGACCAGAGAGCGTCTCCCATCAATGCAGCACAGTGAAGACACGTCGACTCCAGCTACCTTATTCAAATACGTGGAGTAGCATAACTTAGGTCGACTGACTCCAGTAGTGAAGACAAGCCCTGAGGAGCAGTAGATCAGATATATTTCTCTTCTGTTCCTTGTCAAGGGGGTTCATTCCAAATTCCTTATAGAATTGCTACAGAGATCACACCACACTACTGCCTTGGCCTGAATTACCAGTCTCAAAGTTTGCAGATAATTGCACAACAAATTTGTCTGCTAGTCAAGTGTTTCAGTCTTATGAACAGGATAGGGGTTTTCTGTTTAAAAAGACATCGATAGAAAATTTTTGACCATCTCTGTAGCTAATTTTGCTCTCAAGTACACAGATATGGAAGTCAGTGGGCTGCACCTATGGAACAAGACAAAATTGTATCCTCAAAAGAGTATATTTTAAAGAAGAGTTTTTAAGAGCTTAATTGAACAGGTCCTTACACATGGAACTCCCATTGAAGTGAGTGGGAGTTTTGCAGGACTGGGTCTAATGAAACTTTACTCTGTGTATTATTTGCAAGTTTCACTTTCAGAGTAAAGGTCCTCATCAAAATTCTGTAATATCTTGGAAAGTCTTATTTTGCATTGCACTGACTTCTGCTGCCTAAAATATGCACCTACATCTCCCTGGGGACAACACAGTGCTCAAGAAGGATTATGTGAGGTAATTTAATAAAATGCTCAAAAATGATAATTCACACCCCAAAACAAGTGTATTTAGATGTCTTGTAAATAGTAACCCTGTGTGTTGGACTCAGAGTACTGAGAGTATGGATGAGTGTTCTTCCCACTTGTCTTTATACTATTTAAATATCAAATACATCAAGGTGTAGATATAACATACATCAATGCAGCTATTGTACAGTATTGGATGCAATGCTGGAATTTAAAATGTTATTACACTGTTTAAATGAATTAGACATCCAAGTAGCACTGTCTGAAAGTGGCATCTGATTGATGACATGGAGAAAAATGATGTGTATCTTCTTTTCAATTTGCTTAGGTACGTGTATTCACATTTTCTGTTGGTCAACATAATTATGACAAAGGACCCATACAATGGATGGCCTGCCAAAATAAAGGTACAGTGTGTATATCTCTGAGTTTATACCTATATAAAGCTTTGATTATCCCCCAAAATATCTAAACCATTCTGTAGGTGTTACACAGGACTACAGATTTTAAAACCTTAGCCTGATTTACAAATTCATTTTGATGTTTTGAATCAGGGCTCCAAATAGTGATTTTTTTTCTTTTTTAGTAGACCATTGGGTTCTAATATTAGTATTGATATTATTTTATAGAATTTTTACTAATAGCCTCAGTGTTTATTATTAAGAAAATGAGAGTACTGTACAAAACAGACCTCTTTCTGCCATATGTTTAATTTGAGATTTTTGTGGTAATGTTTTTTGGGGAAAAGTCTCACCCTCATTTATCCAGGTCTGAGGTGTGTTAATTACCAATAGGTATTAAAGTGGTTACTGAATGTGTGTGGGTCACAGCTTCCTTCAACAGATTTAAAGAATTTAGCTGAATAATAGACAACAAAATGAGAATACATTTTTGGTACCGATTGTAGCAATTGGTAGCATACTACAATTTATTCAGACTCCAACTGTGGTAAACTGAGTTGGAGGTAAAAACTTGTACAGTTATCTCAATCTTCTGATTGCCTGGGGATATTTTTTTCAAGTTGAGCCTCTAAACAAGCAAAGACACACAGAAAATGTGGCAGAATGTCTAGCTAGTTGTTAGCAGAGTCATCAAATCTGGTAGAGATGTTTCAATTCCAGATAATCATAAATTCCTGCCTGTGGGATTAAAGGTTAAAACTTTCCCTAAAAGATCTCATTGAAACAGAAACTACATTGCTAGTAGTGGGTATTCACCCACGAAAGCTCATGCTGCAAAACGTCTGTTAGTCTATAAGGTGCCACAGGATTCTTTGCTGCTTTTACAGATCCAGACTAACACGGCTACCCCTCTGATAATTGATATTAATGTAATTGGCAGAAATTTTAACTGCTACCTGGCTCCAACTTCTCCCCCATTCCCAGCGGCTTCCCCTGCCCTGTCCCCGATACAGTATTCCTGCTCCCTCCATGCTGACCCGCTTATCAGGACCTAGGCACTTCACAATGTGGGGGGAGGTCCCAGCTAGTCCCAGCCTCTCCATTTGGAGGAGAGGAAAGGAGTTGCTGGTAGCTGCCTAAGGCCTTTTGTGAACCTTGGTCTGTAGATCTGAATGAGAGAGAAATATTCATTTAGTTCTGTGAATAGCAAAGACTTCTAAATGGAGTGTATGGGCAATTGACTCTACTTTTCAGTCTTAAAACTGAGTTCCTTGAGAGGTTTATTATTCTGTTTCAGTGTGTCTACTTTAAATTACACAGTAATACTGAGATACGTGAGGCATAATAACTGGATCCACCCTTAATTTATGACCTGTGAATACAACTTTTGAAGCTAAACTGACATTAAACATCTTCAGAAGCCACCATGATCAATCCACTCTGTAAAACCATTTAAAGAAATGATACCAGTACAGAGCAGCTAGCTGTATTTCTGTAAAAGAGATTTCCAAATGCATGGGAGTGTGTAACACTAAGATATTTTTTAAAAATGAAACCAAATTTGAAGCACAATTAGGTTAAACTTTTCTTGAAATCTGTTAAAGTATTGGTTGAGAGCACGCTAAAAATTATGACATTTGTTTTCATCCCCAAGAAGGAAGAAAAGTCAAAATATTAAATAAAAGTTTTTTATTTGAAAACATCGAGGACAATTTGACAGTTTTGATAAAACAAAATATTTTGTTTAAAAATTATTATTTGAAATTAAACATTTTGCTTTGAAATACTGACATTTTCAAAATTTCTGATTATCAACATGTTCACTATATGAAATGCTGATTTGAAACAAATTGTTTCATTTCAAACATTTTTGTAAAAATCAGAAAATTTTATTGAAACTCGATATTTTGTCAGGAAAATGTTATGATTAACAATTTTTACTCTTCTCTAATAATAGTGTAGCATAAATCGTATATGTTTTGGAAAGTTATTGTTTTGGTGGAAGATGAGAAGCTGATATTGAGGACAGATTAGAAAATTAAGCAAAGATGGTTCTAAGAGAAGAGCTTGTCAACATTTGTTGTCCAATGAAATGAACAAAAATTTCAATCTGAAATATTTCACAGTGTTTACTTTTATTTCCACACAAATAAATCAAAATGAATTAAGAAATAAAGCAAAACAAAAAATTCATTTCTAAATGTTTTTTAAGTTGGGGGGAGGGTATTTTCTTTCACCCTTTTCCCTAGAAAAATGGTGGGGAAAATTTTTGTTGCTTTTTTTTGAGAGAGAAAGAAGAGTAAGATATCCATCCACCATTTTGAACAAAAAAAAATCATTTTTTAAAGATTTGATCGAAATGTTATCAGCCAATGATTTTTCTGACAATCCATATTTTTGCTGAAAATATTATTGTGGTCAAAACCCATCATTTTGTCCAAAAACATTTATTTTTATTTATCTTACCACCATAGATAATCCTGAGTGCTAATTGAAAGAAAGATGTTGTAGATACCAAGCTGATGCATTATAAATCACATAATGAGATAACAAGGAGATCATATAATAGTATGAATTTCTAGTTCCAAACTTACAGTAGACAATATGTGGTACATTACACAGTCAAGAACTACTGGGATAAACTGATCTCAGAATCAAAAATAAGGTTACTTTCTGCATGGTGAGAGAGCTATTAATCTTTACACCCTTGAACTTTTAGACTCCCTTATCCTTTGCCTCCCCCAAATACTTCGTTATTTTTATGTTGCTGGCAAGTTGTTTATCATCCGACTGTCTCCTACTCTCCCACTTAAGTAAAAGTCTCCCCCAACTTTTCTCTTGTATGCCAGTTTAGGTCGAAATGCTGAGAGGTAATGGGCACAATTATTATGTGTAATATCATAGCTCCAAGTGCCCTAATTATGCTCCATTGTGCTAAGTGCTTTACAAACACAGAACAAAAAGTCCCCACCCAAGGAGCTTACAATCTAACTACAAGATGAGACAACAGATGGATATAGAGAAACTGGTGGGATAGTACAATGAAATAATATTGGTCAGCATGACAGGCCATGGTCTCGGCACACTAGTGGCCTAACCATTTTCAAGTTTTTTGTAGGTATCATGGCCAACGAGAACTTGAGGGATTTGAAGGAGAGTGAGTTAGTTTTGCAGATGTTTAAGGGGAATTTGTCCCAAGCAGGAGGGGACAGAGTGGGAGCAGGCATGAAGATACTTGTTTAAAAATTTAAACAGTGGATGATAGAGGCTGGCATCGTGGCCCTATCAGAGGCTGGAGTTGACATTTTGATAGTAAGTTAGAGATGATAGACCAGGGGTAGGCAACCTTTCAGAAGTGGTGTGCCGAGTCTTCATTTATTCACTTTAATTTAAGGCTCCGCGTGCCGGTAATACATTTTAACGTTTTTTAGAAGGTCTCTCTCTCTATGTCTATATTGTATAACTAAACTATTGTTGTATGTAAAGTAAACAAGGTTTTCAAAATGTTTAAGAAGCTTCATTTAAAATTAAATTAAAATGCTGATCTTACGCCGCCAGCCTGCTCAGCCCGCTTCCAGCCTGGGGTTCTGTTCACCTAGGCCAGCAGTGCGCTGAGCGGGGCCTGCGGCCGGGACGCCGGCTGGCAAGGGGCCGGCAGCCGGGACCCCAGACCTGGAGGGGGTTCAGGGGTCAGGGCAGAGGGATGGGGGGGTGTGGGGGTGCAGGGCAGAGGGCTGGGGGCGTGTGGGGGTGTTCAGGAGTCAGGGCAGAGGGATGGGGGCTGTGAGGGTGCAGGGCAGAAGGCTGGGGGGGGAG